>JAUZSX010096680.1:0-18491 GCA_034780655.1 Idiosepius hallami
ATAGATAGATAGATAGATAGATAGATAGATAGATAGATAGATAGATAGATAGATAGATAGATAGATAGATAGATTCAGACAGACAGACAGGTAAATAAATTAAATTATATTTCAATTTTGAGTTTCAAGTCCCGATGTTTAAAAGCAAGAATAAAGATGGGATTTATTTCAAATGCATTTTAAAAACCAAATTCTGTTTCTAAAATCTTTTGGTGAAAAAAACAAAACAAAATAAAACATAAAAACTTAGATTAAAATACAAAGATAATTAATTCTATCTTTTGGAATTTGATTTTAAATAAATTAAACAGAATTATTATAATTGATTGCTTTGTCAACTGATTTGTGTTCAGCTCTGAGCTGAGCTGTGGTGGGGTTGGTGTGTTTGTTTGTGCGTGCTGTCAATCAATCACTTTTAAGTAAATATACTTGTATCAGCTGTTGTGTGTGTAGACTGAGTTCACACACTAGCACAAAATCACATACGTTGTTGTTTATTGTGTTGTGTGAACTTATGTTTTGAAGTGTAAAGACAATAATTGAGTTTGCCGTAAATTGAAGGCCAATTTGAAATTTAGGATAAAACTCGAAAATTTAAACAAATAATTCCAAGGTTTTTTCCTGAGAGCTCTTTGTCTGTCCTGTGATTTACTTGGTCGAAAGCGAAAGCGCCAACCCAAGTTAGGCACAAGGCCGCTTTTACGCGCTCTCTGCTCCTGAGTCCGGACTCCTGCTCCTTGTCCACGTTTGTCTTCCTAACCATCCGTTTTTTCTTGTGTTTTTTTTTTAACGAATTAAATATCATTTTTTTAATAATGGAATGTTGTCATAACCCTACAGAATTCAAAGAAATGGTATAAATCACACAATAGTTGAGTAACGTAAACGTACAATTCTTTCAGAAAAGTAAAAGCATTGTCATATAACCCAAATGTTTATTTTAGATTAATATTAAACTTAGTAACCTTATGTCCATTTTTTTTACATTATTAAACCTTCAGAGCAACCAACAACACTAACAGCAAACAGAACAGCACTAGAGAGCACTCCACTCACTCACTCACTCACTAGTGTTTGTTACTGGAGTTGTTGACTGTGGTGTGTGGTACTCTGTGCTATTAGTTTGAAGTCCTCCTTTTACTTTTTCGGCTGTACTTAAACAATCCATTCGAGTTGTGTAGAAAAATAGAAATTAATGACTAGGTTCATGAAACCGTGTAAATTAAAATCGACATAAATAAGTGGTAAAAGTGCAAGTAATGAATGCAATGCTTGCACAAACGATATTGCTACAGACAGCTCTGAGTTCTGTATGTGAATGTGCAGTAATGACAATGAATGCACATTGATTGCACAAGTACCAGTGAGTGCATGCAGCTGCAGCAGCAGTAATAATGCACTTAAAGAGTTCGCACCTGAATGCAGGCAAAGCAACAAAGTTGTTATTTGTGGTCAAATTAAAGTCCCTTTTTGTAGTAGGTTAATCTTAATTGTTATTTTTTTAAACTAAAGAATAAGGAAAATACAACATAAAGAAAAATATTGTTTTTAAAGAAATATTGCACTTTTTTTTCTTTCTTTTAAAAGCTTTATTCGGTTTGCATTATTTCGTTTCCTCCATCCATTTCACTTGGAAAAATAGGAATTACACCGGATGGACAATAATATTTATTTGTTTTGTTTTTGTTTTTTAATTCAAGAGAATTTTTCAAAATAAAATTTTAAAAAAGTAAATAAATACTCACGCCTCGAAATAAAGTAGATTTAATCCTTCTAATCATATTGGAGTTTGTTTTTGTATAATTTTTTTTGGGTGGTGATGGATGATGATTGCCTGGGTTGCCGTGTGAGTTGTTATTGTCTCTTCACGGACTTGTAAAAATAATTGTGTTTCTAAAAAGACATTTTTTCAAATCATTTTAAACGGTAGGGTTTTATTAAAACCAAAACAACAACAAAAAATGTTTATAGGAAGAAGGGCCTTCTTTTATATACACAAGAAAGGTCGCCTTCTTTTAGGGCCACCTTTATGCCTTTTTAAATACACTAAAAGGGTCTTCATTTTTTATAGAAACAAGAAGAAGAATTGCCTAGTAAAGAAGGTCTTTTTTCTTTATATACACAAACACAACAACATTAAAAGGGTCATTTTTTAAGGGAAATGCGTAAAGGGCCGTTCTTTTCTTTCTTTCCTTTTTTCTTTTTTTTTACACACTTTTTTTGTACACCCAAGGGCAAGAAGGGGTCCGTTTTGTGCTCTCTGACTGCTTAACACAGGAAAAAGACCTAAGCAAAGAAAAGGAGATGGTTTTGATTTGGTATATGCTAAAGATTTAAGACGTTTTTGTTATAGTTGATGAGACTGTTGTTCGAGTGATGTTGTTGTTGGTTAACACAGATAATAATGTCAATGGTTTCTGAGTGAAAAATGCTCGAACATGAAGTAAAGGCGTCCACCCGATCATCACTGTCTTCTTGGAGTTCATTAGAACCGTTATTATTAGTAGTAATATTATTATTATTATTATCAGTAGTAGTAATAATAATATTATTATTAAATTCAATCATGATTATTGTTTATTGTTTGGGGTTTCGTTTCACCTGTCTGTCTGTCTGCCTGGCCGTCTGTCTGTCGATCAAATATTCTGTCTCCCCAAAGGTGAGAGAAAAGACGTTGTTCGTTGACGTACAAGAACGTAACGAACGACGACACTGGCAAGCGCGCACTCACTCTGGTAACCCCAGAAAGTACTGACTTATTTCCCTTCTCTGTGTGTGTGTTTGTGTCTCTCTCTCTTTCTCTCGAGGGCGACAGACAGACCCAACCGAAACAAAATAAGAAAAGAAATAAATTATAGCGAACGACGGTAGTGATAATGACGATGATGATATCAGTTTTTTTTGTTACTGTGTTATTGTTACGAAGAATTAGCGATCTGTCTTCTTCCTGTTGTTTATGGTGGTAATGATGATGATAGTGGTTGATGCTATTATTTGCTGCTGGCTGCTCCAAGACATCCAATAATGAATTGTGTTACCTACTTCTCTCCCCTTGAGTACTTCTTCATTCTTGAAGCATCCCAATGCCATTGTTGATCTCTTGTGAAAGTAAAGTGCCGACACACAGACCCGACCGAGACCGGACGACAGTCCGGCCTTGACCCGACCCACCGAGTGACACTTAAGGAACTTGCTATCTTTTTCTTCTGAAATAAACCAAAAGAAATCCGTTGTCTTTTCTCGTCAGAAATCGCTTTTTACACAATCATCATCATTATTATTATTACTAGTAGTAGTAATAGTATTAGTAATTGTAATCTTAGAAAATTTTGTAAATAAGATGAAATGGGCTTTTTATGTTTTTCTTTTTCTTGACACCCAAGGGTTTGGTTTGTTTAACGGCACATCAACCTTTTTAGAAAATAACGCCGACCAAGCAAGAGTGGCTTTAGTGATTTTTGACAGAAGGAAAGAAATAGATAGAGAGGAGGAGGGAGGGAGGTATAAATAGGTAAGGTAGGTAAATATAAATCGATATAGCTAATAGAGAGAGGGGGGGAGTCTGAATCGAGAGAGAGAGAGAGGGTTGAATGGACGGAGAAAAAGAGAGAAATTCTCGTCTTGTTAAGAGAAGGCCGGGGAAAAACAAGATTTGTGTCGTGCGAGCTCTAGCGCACGCACACACACACCACCACCACACCACACCACACCAATGACAGGACATTTGAATAATTTTTTTTACCTCACCGATCATTGAAGCCAAAATTATTTGTTTAAAAAAATATTTACTTAAAAGAATGAGAACATTTAAAAGTTAACTTATTTATTTATACATAATGCAATCGCTGTTTTAAACAAAGGGGGGGGGTAACAATTTTCCGACATGTCCTGTCATACCTAGTGCTGGTCACTTGCAACTAAAGTAGTTAAGGAAGCCTATTATATAGGAAAGCAGCAGTATACAAATTTTGGTTGTGTGAATGAATGTGCTATGCAAATTTCAGTGGTTTAAATGTTTGGATGATTATTTTGACTTGTGTTTTTTGTCATTTAAAATTTGATCCTTAACAGCTATTTTTCCAGCTTAAAAACAAAAAGTGTTCCCCAAATCCTAATAACCTATTTATCAAATTTCAAGTATAAAGATTATTATAGGGCATGTAAGAATGGCCTTGTGCCTAACTTGGGTTGGTGCTCGACCAAGTAAATATAATATAAAGCTCATCAAAATTTTCCTTTTTATCTTCTTTATTTTTCTAAGATAAAGCTTTGCAATTAGCATTGATTGTCTTATTTCAACTTTTATTCTCATCTTTTTTATTATAGATAAAATTTTGGGTCTAGAGATTTGAAATTTGATATATACGGGCCTGCAGGAATCTTTCTAAAAGGAATATATAAAAAAATAAAATGAATAGAAAAGCATCAAAACATTCAGAGCAACAACATTTGCATAACACAATGGCAAATTAGAATTCATAAATTACAATTTGAATTGACATTTTGAAGAGTGTTTGCTATTTTATGAATATTAGATACAGTACTGCAATGGCTGCTCACCAAAAGATATAAACCTCCACTGCCTTGTGGATTACCTAAGCTCAGGAAAGGCTAAGGGAGTAAATCCTGAAAGAAAATCCGGAGTTGGAGTTTAAAAAGGGGTCTGAAACTGTACTCAGCTCGTTCCGGTAGCTCCTGCAGCCAACCTTGTGCCAAACATACTGCTCTGCTTTCCTTTGGATTTCCTATAATAAATAGCATAAACAGTTTAGATGATTCTGGAATTTAGAGTTAAGAATAAAGCCAAAACATAATAGTCAAGTTTTAAAAGAAAGTAAAGTTGGTTGTTTAATTTGAATGGTAGGTTAATTGGTTGATTAGTTACTTAAATTGTTGGTATCTGAGTAAGTTTTTTTGTATTTTGTATAAAGTTCTTTTTTTATCTGAATTCAAAATTAAATTTCTGTCCGGAATTATTGGAATATTTGTTATGTTTTACAATCTAAATGTGTCTATTTTATTTATTTCTAATATTTGAATAAATAGTAAAGTTGGTTGCTCAATTTGGATGATGGGTCAATTGGTTAGTAAGTTTGTTACTTAAATTGTTGGTTAGTTGGTTGGTTGGTTGGTTGGTTGATCGTTAGGAAAATATGACCTTTCTAATGTTGATTTTTAAGGCTATTCTGGTTTGCATTGAATGTATATGACATTTGCAATTGTTGTTAGTAAGTATGTTTTATGGTATTAAGACATTTATGATACACTTTTTTTTAATGGGGGTGTCAGTTTTTTTGTTTTTTGTTTTACCCCAACTCCAACCGTAACCGTATCTTCAACCCCTAAATCTAAACATAACCATATCTCAACCCTAACTCAAAATCCAACCCTAAGCAGAGGCGAATACCCCTAAAAATCAACTTTTGAAAGGTAATTTATGTGAGTTTTGATAATGCAGATCTTTACATGAATTTATGAATTGAACCAAAATGAGAATCCTTAAATTCAAGAAAAAAAAAAGTTTTTGGATGAAAACTAATCTCAAAATATTTTCTAATTCCTTTCTCTCCACCCCCCCAAAAAATAATTCTTTACCTCAAATTAAAACTGAAAATTCGATTAAAAATTATTTGTTTAAATGGCAAAACCGCAATTTTTTTTTTTTTTTTTTTCATATTCATATTTAAAAATTATGAATTGCATATTTTCACTATATTCGTACTTTATTATTACATACAGGCGTGGCCATAAGTCGCTTTACCGAGTTTTTATAAGTCGCTTTCTTTACCTAGTTTTTAATAATAAAAAAAACACGAAATTTCGAAATGATTTCTAAACAAAAACAATTAAATTTACATTTTATCTTCTAATAAAATTTTATCTTTTAACAGAATGGGTTAAATAGCAAACTTTGTATTATTCAATAAAAAAAAGCTACATGACATAAAAATGGTGCCCTCTCAGCAATAAATGATCTAAAAAGGTTGATATACCGTAAAATACAAACAAACAAATTTACTGATCACTCACACAACACACACTTACACACTCGACAATAAAGTTATTATTCTTGATACCAAAAAAATAGATAAAAGTTTAATCACAACAAAAATAATATAATAAAAGTATAATTAAATAACAAGAAAAATATTCTAAAGTTAATTCCTTTTTCATTTTACTTAAAAGCATTTTCGATGCGTTTATTTAATCTTTTTTTTTTTAAATATTGAATAAAAACTGGACGGAGGTAGAAAACAGGGGGAAATTTGAAATTGGATCATTCAAACTGAAACTTTGATATTGACCAATAATCTAGTGACCAGACAAAAACACAGACACGACGAGCACCGGCCAAAGTCCGGTTGAGCCTAGTATCAAATCAACAGCAAGTGCCCAATCATGCAGGCAGCAGCAGCAGCACTCAGCAGCCCAGCCTTCTGCTGCTGCTTTACACAGTCAGTCGGTCGGTCGTTCAACTTGTATTTAAATTTACAATCTATTCGGAATTGATTTTTCGTACTTGTTTTTCTTCTTTGTTTAAAAGAACAAAAAAAAGCTACGTTGCCTGCCTTTAACTCGATTCATAAAATAAAGTCTTCGTTGCTACAGGAATTATTTTATTTTTCGATATATTTTATCTAGGTGTGTGTGTGTGTGTGGTGACTGGTTGTGTTGTTTTGTTCGGAGTGTGTGTTTTTTTCTTGTAAACGAAAAAGAGGTCCTTTTCCTCGCATCCGAACAACAATTATAGAACAAGAATAGACAATAAAGCAAATTCTCTTGTGTGACTTTTGAATACTTTCAAATTAAACACGATCTGCTTTTTTGCAGATATGGATGCCTAGAGTCGTCGAAATCTTTTTTTTCTTTTCGAAGATTTTAAATATAACGGAAACTGAACTGCTTTCTTTGCTTCTTCTTCGTTGCAAAAAAAAATCGGTTATATTTGCTATTTATATCTAGATGCCCTCACTCATTGCACCAAAAATATTACAAAAGAATAAATAATTTTAAATGCCTTCTCAATAAAATAAAAAAATTACTTAAAAAATATTCTAACTAAATATTTTAGTAAATTGTGTACAAATCCGGTATCGGAGTTAAGTATTTTTATTTTTGTTTTTTGAACAAAGTTTTTTATCTGAATTCAAAATTAACTTTCTGTCTGGAATTATTGGAATATTTGTTACGTTTTACAATCTAAATTCGTCTATTTTATTTAATCTTAATATTTGAATAAATTAAATATAGTTTCAAGTTCCGTTCAGAAGTGAGCGTAAATGTTGTTTGTAAAAGTTACGACGAATGAGTAAAGTTGTTGTTTATATTTACAAACGAGTAGTATCAATAAAATTCGTTTTATATTTGGGCTTGTTTAAGATGCCTCAACTTTGAAAACCAGTTTTCGTAAAGTCGTTTTTAAAGATTTCTTTAATATCATTTTGAATTATTTAATTATTTATGCTTTTTTAAAAAAAATATAAGAATAAGGGTAGAAAATTGATTTCAATTAAGGCCATCCGTAGCCCAGAAAAACTAGTCAATCAGTTTGGCTGTAAATCAGTAACTCTGAAAAGTCGGTAGGGGCGGTAATGATACTACCATAATTCAGTAGTTGCTTTTACCAACAAGAGACATTCTTTCAGATTATTTTTTTTATATATAAACCAATTCCATACCGTTTCGTGTGGATTATGTAGCAACAAAAGTAACTTTTGGGGGCATAAAGAGAAATTCAGAAACAGTTTTGAAATTCAAAAATGTCGTGATTGTTGTAAAAACACAATGAAATCAAAAATCAACACCGGAGAGAGACAAGAAAAAAAGTTTAGTGATTTTTCTTTTTGTTGTAACTTTTCTTAACAAGCAAGGCCACTCACATTAATTTTACCATTTTTATTATTATTATTATTTCTTGTTTATAACCTAATTATATCTTCTTCTCTTAAAACTAAGATAAAAAATATTCAAAGCAAAAAAAAAGATCAGAATTAAAACATAGCGCGAAAAACTAGAACCAAATCATTTTCTTTTTCTCACGATTTTTTAAATGTATTTTCTAATGATTTTATTTATTATCAATTTTCTATTTAATTTTTTTTAAACAAATCCTCGCTAAATTAGATTTTTAAATGTTTAAAATATTATTTTTAACTAATCGTCTTCGCTCTGATCGGCTTTTTGTCTGTTTCGTCAAGTAATCTATCGATTGAACGAACATATGGCTTATCTCAACTTTAAAACTGTGGTGAACTCAAGTTGCAACTGATTCGTTTGTTTTCATTTTTATAGTCGTTATTAACTATCTACTAACAAAATAATTTAACTAACTTTTATATTTCCTTGTTTTTGACTAACTAACTTATGTTCGGGGTTTGCTTTTTAAAATTAAAAAAATATTAACGACTTTTTCCACGTGTGGATGATGAACTGAGAAAGAAAACTTCTCAAACTTTGCTTCGTGATTTTCTGTAAAAATTGATATTGATTTTATTTACTGTTCAAATCCAACACTTTTATATTTCATCTTTATTTTTTATTAAAATTTATTATTGTTCGTCGAGACTTTAAAGTTTGAAAGGCATTTTCTTTTTTTCTTTGGTTGCAAATTATGTTTTTAAGTAAAAACAAAATAAAAAGCAGAAAGAACCAAAAAGAAGCGACATCAACATGTCGGTCGGTCTTCTTGTAGAAACAAATAGCGCCACTTATCAAAGTAAATTCTATTTAAAATTAGTTTTCAAAACTTTCATTTTGTTTTGTATTTTATCTAAATTTTAGCATTATTAAATTTAGTCTTTTTTATAACTTAGATTTCATCTTTTATAACTTTGTTTTTATGTTTTTGAAAAAACTATTTCAACTTACCATAACTTTTAGTTTTTTAATTCAGATCAGTCAGTACTTTCGTTAGAATCTTGGTTTTATCTTTTTTTTCTTTAGTTAGAACTTGTTTAAATTTAAAATCAAATGAAATTTAATTCACATTAAATTTGTTGCTTGTGTTTTATTGGGCAATTTAATTTATTCATAGTTTTCTTGTTTTTTTTTTAATTCTAAATCAAAGTAGAAAAGCGAATTAATTCAAGTTATTATCCGTTAATAATAATTTTTTTTAAATTAATGGATTAATTTCTCTGAAAAAAAGCATATTTTTTTATTCACCAAATTTAAAACTAGAACTTTATTGCTTCTTCTTCTTCAGTTTAATAACTTCAGTCGAAAAGAGAGTAACAGTGCGAAAATAAGTAAAAATTGGTAGGTTGGCTTTTTTGGCAGACCAAAAATCAGAAAGGGCGAAAGTGTGGGGTAGTGCCGGTGCCCCCACCCCTCAAATAGACTGAGTGATGTATGTAGTAGGTTTAGTCAAAAAGCTAAGTAAGTAGTAGCACATACACTTAACCAGAACTTTTAGTTGATATTATTTATGCTAGAGGAGAAGAAGAGCTCTATTTTTCTGTCCGTAGGTAGATCAGCCGAGTAGTGAGTGTTTTGTTTCTTCTATGTCAGAGCACTGACGACTTGATCACTTTTTCAATTTTTTTCTTGAGGTTCTTTTTCTAAACTTGATCGGCATGGCAAGCTAATTTTACTAGTTTTTCTCTCTCGATATAACTTGACTTTTTTTCTTCTTCTTCTTCTTCTTAACCATTATCCTTTATGCCTCCGATTTTTATTATTAATAACACTGTTGTTATACACTCTGCATGGTACGTGCTCTCTATCCATCGTGTTGTGCTTTTTTTGTTATTCCTTATTGATACTACTGCTTTGTTGCCTTAGAGGTTAAGTTGTACTTGTTCACTTAGTAAGTTTAAATTTCTACTCGTTTTGAGCCTAAATTTAACCGAGTGTTTTTTGTTAATAATTGTACATAATTCTTTTAAAATGTTATTGTTTAAACACAAATATTCGCAGAATAAAAGTTTTATTTAAAACGAAAGCTCCATTGAAGAAGTTCACTTCAAACTTAAAATCTGAACAAAACGTTTAAAACTCGTCTTTCTACTTTATTTTAAAAATTTTCCTTATTAAATATTTTTAATTAATATTTTTTAGAAAAATATTTAAGCTTTAAAAAAGGGTGGTATATATATTTTATTCTCGCTTCTAAAGTTTTTTTGTTACAAAACAAAATATCGCTTTTAATGAGCAAAAAAACAAAACGACTTTAACTTCCCTCTGTTTTTACCAACCCTTGAAAAAGCTTTTCAAGTTTATTAAAGAGAAGAAATCCAGTTGCCAGGTTATTTTTAAACCACCAAAATAATCGATTCTAAATCCCTTTCGAACTAAAAATTTAGATATTTTAAAGACGTAATTAGTGAGAGCGGGTGCTGTCTGTTGTATATCCTGATGAAGTATGTAAATAAAATAGGACCGTGTTGTTGGTGCTGCTGATTTCTCTTTTTCTTTCTCTATGGTGATCTTCCTTCATTACTTGATCATGGCATACTTTTCAACCCAAAGCACTCCAATGAGCCAAATATAACCAATCTATCCAGTCGGACCAGCCATTTCTCTTGATTTAGGCCGACTGGCTTCTAATCATTTACATCCTATGCTAGTCACTTTGAACAAATTTTTAATAAAATATGATGAAAATACTTTTTTTTAATTAAAACTTAAACCATTTTGTTTTTTTTAAACTTATCCAATATTTTATTTATGAATAAACGTGAAACGAAGTTTTGTGCAATAAATGAAATTATTTTTTATCTTTTTACAATCTAAAGAAAACTATTTTAAAATCTAATAACTCATTTTCTACAACGAAAATTTGTTGCTGATTCAGCAATATATTATATTTTCTAAAATAAATTTAGAAATAAATTCCAAAGAAAAAAAAATTTATTATTTTTTTTAGAAAATTAACCAATTACACTTATATTAAATTTGATATATTTTTTAATGGTTTAATTTTTTTTCTGCTTACGTTTTGAATCCATTTAATAATTAAATTTTAAATCTTAAATCGTAAGTGGCTAAAAACTGCTGCTAAAATAGTGTCAACTTGGAATTTCAATTTATTTCCTTGTTAAGAACTGTTTCAACTTTCCTGTCCCCCTTCTAGATTTTGAGTCTGGTTTAAAATTCTAACGGATTTGAACCATTCTTCTCCACATTCTAACTACTACTACCACCATTACTTCCAGCGCCATTGCATTATTACAGTGTCTGGATGATACTAGTCAGTCATCGTCGTCTCAACTCGATTCTTGTATCGCCTCAATTCAAAGACACTGCCAACAACGTGACACAGACAGACAGCTCTCTCTAACCATTACAACTATTGTCATTCTCTTTAATCTGCAAGCTGGATTGATAGAGCCGTGATTTTTTTTAGAAGGATTGAACGTGAAACCTCAACGGATTAAGACAAACAGAGCTGATGACTATCTACTATAACTCGCCGTTCACCTTAACAGCGCCATCGCAGTTCAACAAAACACGCGTGAGATCATTACTGATCTTTGGTTTGATAGCTTCTGATTCTTTTGTTTAGCACCCACTACACTAAAGAAACTGCCCTTAATATTGAAATCAAAACACCAAACACAGCCTCTATTACCTGAGCTGATTATTATCATATATTTAATCAAGTATCATCAGTGAATCTAACATGAACACTTATCAATGAATCCGAATTAATTGGGAGTCTGTATATAGAAGGCGATCGAGTAGTGGGAAAGAAAGAAGAAAAAAAGTTAACTCTACTGTTTTTTATTATAATTATTTTACTTAATTGTTTTTCTACGGTTCTTATTTTCAATTTATTTTCTCTTTCCCTCTATTTTTTCTTAAAATTTTTTGTCTTAAATTTAAAGTGAAAAAAAAAATGGCAAAAACCAAAGCAACTAAACCAGAAAAACGAGTACGAATCTCCACGCGGCGTTCGGCCAACTTTACGAACCACGAAAAGCAGGTTCTACTCTCTTTAATGCAAGAGTATCGTGAAATTGTAGAGGACCGTCACACCGATGGTGTAACGGTCAGAGAGAAGAACACTGCGTGGATTACCTTGACGAACAAATACAACGCTGAGAATGGTGTCTCCTCTCGTTCAGTCAAGCAACTGCGTCAATGTTGGAAGAACCTTAAAAGCCGATCAAGGGTGGAATTTGTACGCGTTCCCGGCGAACCGGGTAGCAATGAACCGAGTACTATCACGTTGGTCCAAACAAATCCTACTACACCTTCCTCTTTAAATGCTGGAAGTGGGGTCTCAGGAAGCACATTGACACTGGTTGCAGTCAGTGGCATGTCCAATTCAGTTAACACCAACAACCAGAGTTCGGAATCTTCGAATAACACAAGCAGCATCAACAACGCAAGTAGCATTATTCTTAATAACATTCTCACCAACAACAGAAGCAATATTATTCACGATGATGATAGTAGTAATAGAAATACCATTCGACCAACAAATGGTATCGCTAGTGGGGACCTCTCACCAGAATCAGGCAGTCCCGGGTTAAGCAATTTTAACCAGTCCTTGCCGTCTGTTGGTGCCTCTGTCAACCGACAGCGTTCCGAGTCAAAAACCACGAGTAGCAACAAAAAACGGAAAAAGAAAACTCCCAACAACTCTAAAAGTATTGGATCAGTCACTCCTGCGTCCACTGATGACGACAGTGATGTAGGGGGTTCCGAAATGAACCCACCCCGACGCAAAAGCAGACCTACTTTACTACACCTTGATTATAATGAAAACGGGGTTGCCGACAGAGGAAATGTGACAGAGATGGAAAGGCCGCGACGTAAAACGCGACCCTCTGTTATGCATTTGGATTACGACGTGTCTACTAATGTCGACGATGAAGATGAAGACGAAGAAGAAGAAGAAGAAGAAGAAGAAGGGGCTATAGTGGCCGACGAACAGGTTGGCGATCAAATCCAAGTTACAGTTGGCTACCCCCACGACTCGGCTGTGGTAGTAAACCAACAAGGACATTCTCAGGAGTCGGAAGAAGTCTATCCGACCAACACACTAGCTGTTGTGTCGGTCTCTGGCAGTGCTGACCGTATTCATTTTAATAACCACGCCTCGTCCCCTGATCCCGATACTATTCACCATCATCACCATCAGTCCCAAGCACAGAACGACTACCGACTGAACCAACATCATACAAGCTCTCATTTGCAAATACAACCATCCTCTTATCAACACAGTCATTCAAACCCCTTAGAAGTTGCCCTCAACAACAACACAACTAATTCGGATCACGATATTAAAGTTTTCGACTCAATCAGAGGTTGGTAAACTATTTTTATTTATTTTATATCTTTCTTTTGTTTTATGCATTAATTTCATTTGGACTGTCTTTATCTTTTATTATTATTGTTGTTGTTGTTGTTCTAAAAAGAAAAAAAGATAAGGACAACAACAGCACGAAAGAAATTAGATTATGAAGCCAGGGGAGCCTCCCCCTTTTTTTTTTTTTTTTTTGTTGATGTTGTATTTATGTACATTTGACCATATATTTCGGGGTATGTGTCGATTTTTTAGTTTCGACCAAAATCGAGGATTGTCGTAACAGAAAGAAAGCTAACTTTTGTATTTTTTACAAGCATCGTATTATTCTTTCCCCGTCTGTCTCATTATGTTTTGATTGAATTAAATACACTTCGGTCTTCCTTGGGGTAATAAGTCTGAAGGACAATAATCCGAATAATTCTTGTAGAATTTATCAAACTCATCCGAAGGATTCAAAAAAAAAAAATAATAATGAACTAGTTTTAAACATTGATTTTGTTTGATGTTATTATTGGGTCGCCTTTTTTTTTTCTTTCTTTTTTTTTTTTTGGCATCGAAACATACGGCATTTTTTTGTTTTGTTTATTTATTTCTCTTTTTTATTTGCAATTTTTTCTCTATATATTGTCATGAAACAATAATAATATCTGAATAATATCCTAAAAGATGAAACTAAATTACACTGTTGTGTTGTTTGTTTCATTCTCTCGTTTCTCTGTCACGTGGTTATGTTATGTTTTCAGTGTGGGCGGGATGTTTTTTTTTTCTTTTTCAGCTAGTCGTATTTTTTTTTTAATTGTAGAAAGGATCCCCTTTATTATTGTTGTCTATATTTAATTATTTAATTTTAATAATTTAATTTATGATTTTAATAATACCTTCTAGCTTCATAAGAAGTTGATTACTTTTAGTTTCGTATCTTATCTAGGAGTCATTTTATTATTTTTTTTTCAATAAAAACGTTAATTTTGAAATATTTTATTCTCTTTTTGCTAAAAAGATTATTTTTTATTTTCAATTTAGATTCCGAAATTTAGATTTTAATTTAAAAACAAAACAAAAAACACAACAAAAAGATTAACATTAGAAGTTGTTTTTTTCTTTGGAAAACTTTTTCTACGAATTAAAATGGAATTTTTAGCTTTTTATTTATTGTTTTATATTGTAACTGACTGCTTACCAATTAAATACTGCTGTTGTGGTTTTCAGTAAAGAATAATTTAAGTTTTAATATCAATTGTTTTGCTTATTTGAGCTTTTTTCCTCGCTGTGTCGGGATTCGACCAAAATTGTGCCCTTCTTCAGGCTTTTTTTTTCTTCCACTCTTTCTCTATGGGGGGGAAAAACTGCCTAATGTGGTGCCTCTTGAAATTTTAGGTTGATCATTTTGATCACCTCACCACCAAAACTTCTTAAAATAGATATATTCTCCCTAACCCCCAAAATATAAATCTTAGGGATTTGTTTTTGTTATTTTTTGTTTTGTTTTTGTTTTTCTCATTCAGAAATATAAATTGGTTTCTGCCATAAAATTGATGATAACCATTAGAGCGATAAAAACCAAGTTGCTGAAAACCCAGAATTTTCTTATATATAAATAATTATATACTTTTTTATCATTTTTATTGAATTTTAAATATCAAATATTTCTATAAAAAAATCCTATTTCTGCCAATGTAAACAAAGCTTTTAAGATATTTTTTAAAAAGGTTTTTTTAATAAATTAAACTATTTTTTGATGTTGAAATAAAATTTATGATTATTTACTATAAGAACATGCAAAAAATATTACAATATAAATACTTTATTTTCATATTATTTCAAATAATTCCATGGATATTTCCAATAGTTAAAGAGCTGACAGAAAGGACAAATCTGCCCTGAAACCCTGAAAATATTGAAATTCCATATACAGATCTAAAACCAAAAATAGATAAATTTCTCCAAAATAAATGGCAACAAGAATGGAACCAAAATACTGAAAACATATTATTTCTAATAAAACCCAAAGTAAATAAACACATCTCTGTCCTCCCAAAATCCAGGAAGGAACAAGTTATCCTGACTTCATACAGGAAACACCAATTTGACACATTCTTTTATACTAAACAAAACTACAATCAAACTGCCAAATACTTCTCACAGACGAACACATCCTTATAGAATTTAAATCATTCACCAACCTCAGAAAGAAGCTTTTCAACACTTATGATATGAAAAATCTATTTGAATATAATGATACAGAAAATATTTATGAATTCATAAAAGAACTAAAAATTTATCAGAATATCTGAAACAAACTTTTTCAACACTAGTAATATAAAAAAAAGGTATTTGAATCCAATGATGCAGAATATATATTTAAATTCCTAAAAGAACAAAAATTTGACAGAGGATCTAAAACAAGAAGGACTTTAAATAACTCATAGAGGTTAATAGGTAAAAGAAAATGGTTAAAAATTTTCCATATATGTTGATTATTTGAATACTGCATTTCCTTAGATCATTTTTAATTGTAAGCACTTTAAAACTATGGAACCTAAAATTGGCTTCAATATTTTTATATTGCACCACTGCACCAGTAGCCCTACACTATTATGAATTTTGACACCTATCACACCATTTTTTTTTAACAAATTATTAGAAAGCAGACCATAAAAGACAAGCGACATGGAAAGATAAGCATCAAATGACCTAAAGATGACCGATGGAAGAAGGAGAAGACATATAAAAACACAAAAACAAACAAAAATAAAAAAGAAAAGGAAGAAAATATGAAGCAGTTTAACAAGGGAAACAAGAAGAGGCACACACACACTCAGAGGGACTATGTTTGAAAATGGAATTCTAATTCCGAAATATTACAAAATAAATCTTTTTTCAACCGCATCATTCTGCCTTAAAAAGAATTTCTTTAAATTATTTTTTGTGTTTTAGTTGTTAATGTAGTTGTTAAAGTTGTTAATGTGACCAGGTATCTTGCACCGGTATGTGGAAATATCAAGGTTATTTTCTGGGAGCACAGTTAAACCACTGAGTAGATTTACCCTTAGTCTTTGTTAAGACAGTTATCTAGGAGAAGGGAAACTCTGAAGGTCTATGTCCATAGCACACCTTAACCTAGTGTGTATTATCAGCAGTTTTAGAAGTTTTTTTCCATAAAAACTGCTTCTATATATGATTTCTAAAATTTAAGATTTGTCTGTAGATAAAGGTCAAAAGGCTTATGTCTTTAGAAAAAATAAACATAATGAGGGTTGATATGCCTTTAGAATTAATAAATGTAAAGAGGGTTCATGTGCCTTTTTAGAATAGATAATTCAACAAAAAATTTTTTTCTAATGATTTTCTGAAAATTACTTTATTCATCATTAAATGATTTAGAAGGGGTTTGATATGCCATAAAATAAAGCAGCCAACAAATTAGAATATTCTAACTCCACCTGCATGAAAGAATATATAAAATTGAGAGCAGCTGAAAATTCAGATAACTCTTTTTCCTGGCCAGTACGAATATGATGATGATGATGATTTAATGCTTGGATTATTATTATCTGAATTGATAACTAGTAGCACAAGTATCACCAGAAAACCGGATTCAACAAGTTGACGGCTGAACCCTGCATAATTTTGTGTTTAATAAATAACCAGATAACAGATCATAGAAAGAACATCACAGTAGGCTAGCTTTATAAATGATACTAGCTTGCTAGGACTGTCAAAAATGATTTAATAAAAATGTTAGTAAAATGATAAGAGTATAGTTAACCTTGATTCTCTTAATGTTACCATATGGTCACACCATTTGTAAATTCTAAAAAACCTATATAACTTGTTTATTAAACCTAGCAGGGGTGTAAGGATGGTGCAACATGTTCATATGTTATAACTAAAAAAATATTTGGTAAAATTTGTTCATACTTTCAAAATTTGTTTATGTTAGCATAACTAATAATTCTTTTTTGAAAAATTATCTCAAAATTAAATCCTGAGAAATAAAGCTAAATGAATGAAATAAGAACAGTAAATATAATTAATTAGCAGTATTGCCCGGCTTTGCCCGGCACTGAGGACTTGCCAATATTTTTTTTTTTCAAAATGCTGCGTGTTTGAAAATGAATTATTTTTTCTTAATTTTCAAAAACGCTTCTCTGTTATTTATTTACTTGTTTATTTTTAATTCAAAAACGGCTCTTTGTATCTTCTCGATGTTTGAAAAATTTTTTAAGCAAGAATCTTCACTACTTCCAAAATGCTAAAAAAATTTATACGGCCAAGTTGCATTGGAGATACTGGTTCTCGTCAGATCACTGAAGGTAAGCAATGTCGAGCTTGGTCAGTTGTTAGAAGGGTGACTATTTAAGAATACTAATGTTTACAATTCAATTTCATATTTTCTTCTGGAAATATAACAACTACATGATCTATCCATGCGCATGCTCATAAATTTAAAACCGGATGTAGGACCAGTTCGAATTCCATTAGAGTTTTATTGTATACTAGATTAATAGTATACTAGACTAGATAAAGGTAAATAATACTGATATACAGGGTGATTCAAAAGAATTCGCCAAAATCATTCGATTATATATTTTAAAAATTAATACCCACCTGGACACAAGTGTTTTAAATAGATTCATGTTTCTATTTCAAGATTTACATATGTTCAATGTAACCAATATCGGCGGTACGGACAACATCAACTTGGTATAAAAATTCCTCTCAACCGCGCTTCGAAGAGCTGTTAAATGCAGTTTTTATTCAATCTTTTAAATTATTGATATTTACTAACAACGGTGGAACTAAAAATTTGTCTTTAACATAGCCCTACAAAAAAAGTCGTACACGGTAAGGGGACATGACTAGACAAGTGCTAAGAGCAAGGTATTTAGCACTTCTTCTACCAATTCACAGCTAAGACACATTTTTATTTTGATAATTTTGAACACTGAGATATCATGAAATAAAGACTTTAGATTATATGCAACTCAAGTATTCAGATAGGTATTAATTTTTTTTATACAGTTTTTAATATAGCTGAATTTAATAATCTTAAAACATTCATTTTTAATCACTCCGTATATTTGTTAATACGAATATTATATTTACTTGGTGAGCACCAACCCAAGTTTAGCACAAGGCCATTTTACGTGCTTTTACCCGGGCTTTTTACATTTGGTGTTACCCTTCACCTAGATGAGCTGCTCTCCCGAGTTAACGAGCTCCATCTGCC
>JAUZSX010096790.1:3325-18486 GCA_034780655.1 Idiosepius hallami
TAATAGATGGTACCATGGTTGTTGCAACAGTGGTTGGTTGGATTGTTGGAAGTGTTGAAAGTTTGGTCAAGGGAATACGACTGGTCATTGTTATAGGTCTTGTGGTTTGTAAAGGGGTAGTCATTGTTTTTTCAGCAGTAGAAATAATAGATGGTACCATGGTTGTTGCAACAGTGGTTGGTTGGATTGTTGGAAGTGTTGAAAGTTTGGTCAAGGGAATAATAGTGGTCAAAGTTACAGGTCTAGAAGTTTTAACAGAATTTGTTCTTTTATCAGCTGTTGAAATGATGGATGGTATATTTTTTGTTGCACCTGTAGTTGGTTGGATTTTTTTAAGACTAGAGGGTTTTGTCAAAGGAATACTAGAGGTCAACGTTATAGGTTTTTTAGTTTGTACATTAGTTGTCATTTTTTTTTTAGCTGTTGAAATGATAGTCGGTATTTTTGTTAATACAATTGTTGTAGGTTTGAATGTTGGTATCGTGAAAAGTTTTGATGATAAAAAACTTATGGTTAAAGTATTTGATTTTACAGGAGTTGTAATTGTTTGTTCACCTGTTGAAATGATGGTAGGTATTTTTGGTGTTGTGATTGTTATTGTTGGGATAGTTGGAAGTGTAGAGAATTTTGTCAAGGGAGTATGAATTCTCTCTTTTACAGGTCTTGTGGTTTGTACAGGATTTGTCATTGTTTTTTCACCAGTTGAAATGATAGTCAGTGTCTTATTATTTACAACTGTAGTTAGTTTGATTGTTGGAAGTGTAGTTGGTTTTGTCGAAGAAATAATAGTGGTTTGCATAGGTGTTGCTGGTAAAATTGTTGAAATTGTAGTCTGTAATTTTTTTGCAAGAGTCATGAGAATACTTGTTGAAGTACTTTTTCTAAATAAAGTTTTTGTTGATAACGAAACACTACTTGGCACAATAGTAGACGCTATTGTTTTTTCACTTGTTTTCACTACAAAATGAAATTATATAATAATGCATGCATTAAAAAATTTGATTATTTAGGCTTTCCTTGATGATACATGTATTAGGGTTATCGCCGATTGCAATTTGATCACATGATTATTTTAAAATTATGCACGCTTTATAGATTTTTGAGTGCAATTTTTATTTAGAAGTTTGTGTTTAATCTTTTATTGTCTTTATGTATTTTTTTAAAGATTTCATTTATTCTTTTGTTTTTTGTTTTTTAAATTTCAATTGTATTAGTTTTTTTTAAGTTTTTTAGATTAATATTTGTTTTTTAAAAGTTTACGCATGTGCATTTTGTTTTTGTAACATCTGAAATATAATGTTTTTTTTTTGAAAATTTAACAGTAACAGATATAAAAGTATTTGTTAACTTTTGAAATTTATTTGTGAAAAGATTTTAACAGAGTTATTGTTGGCATTCAGTGTCATTTGTATTAATAATTTATATAATGTGAATAAATTGTAATCAGTGTTAACCCAAATACATGACTTGTTTAGTTGCTAGTTGGTTAGAGAGTACAAAATACTACCTATCTGCTAATTATTTGAATTAGTTAATTTTGGTTACTTTGAATTTTTGAAATCATTTATTATTTATCAAAAATTAAAAATTCTCTGAGATGGTTTTTATAAATGAAGAATAAATGGTTTTTGACATAGTAATATTTATCTTATGTTAGGAAAATTACTTTAGCAGAGAGATAAACTGCAAATATTAGCAAAAAATATTCTTTTTCTTTCAAACAGTTTAATTTTAATTGGTTTACTATAAAAAAAACAAGAAAGATTTATCTGGAATAAGCACCAAAACATACAGGATCAGAATTAAATATGAATTAAGCATATTCAGAAGTAGATACTAGTCAAATGCTAAAATTTTTCAGTCAAACTATTTGTTCAAGAAATGGAGCTAGGGAGAACAGATGCGCAGATTGGTTGAGAAAAATTTATTTAACATAAATTTTAATTAAATTGTTATGTAAAATAATTTAACTGTTAGAATTCAGCATTAATATTAACTATATAACAGTGTTTTTCTAAATATCACTGACAATTTCTATATAATTGTTAGTTTTTTTTTTTAGTTTTTAACAATCAATCTTATAAGTCAGAATTTTTTTTTATTTTATACTATTTACTGTGTGTGAGCTATCATTCTCATCTTCATGTTATGTACAGAGCATTTCTAATGTTTGCCCTTTAGTCTTCTTTATGTGTTACTTGCTGGTCCCAGAATTCATCTTGCCCATGGAAACTGATATAATGACTTCATTACTATAGGGCTGGGTTTAAACAGTCATAGTATTACCTAAAGTTGTGGGTTCAATTCTGACAACATAGTAACAAAGAAAAGTTAACATGGGCTGTCCTGGTTAATTAAATAAAAAACAATCTAACTGTAAAGATTAATTAAAAGCTTTGTTTTTTAGTTTTGCAAATGGTTCTGATTTAGCTATAAAGGCTCCAAAGTTTGTTAGGAGGTTTACAAACATCAACAAGTAACACACAAGAAAGGCTGAAAAACACATTAGCTAAAACATCAATTGGATTATTTTACTTTGAAATCAAGTAAATATTTTTTAGAAAGGAGAGTCTTTTCTTTGTTGTTAATCAAGAAGGGGTTTTAATTTTTAATGTTTTCTTTTTAACAAATGCATAATAAGCATAAGTATTTTCAATTCCCTGCAAGGAAAAGAATATCATTAGTATGTCTGGAGAAAATATATTATTGATTATTAAGATTTGAAGAAATAAATGGAAAACAGTAATATAGTTTAAATTAAAAAGTTTTTTCTATTTTATAAAATTTGCATTAAAAGGTAAGAAAATTGAAATAAACCGAGACATTTAACAAAACCTAAAAAAATTATTTTCATAATTATTATAAACAAGAAGAATAGAGCAATAATGACTCAAAATGTACAAAAGATTTTAATATAAGAAACTTTAAAACATGCTTTTTTTTTAAAAAAGGCATATTCTTAAAAAATTATGAGGAATTTGAAATTTTGCTATAAAAATTTACTGCATTTTAAATGCAGATGAATTGATAAAATAGGAACTAATTTACTGAAAATTAACTAGTTGTAAGAAAATTTATCAAAAGAGTTATAAACACTGTTGTTACAGTATCTAATATAAGAGATTGGGTTTATCATTTTATAAAATGATAAACCCAATATCTTATATTAGCTACTGTAACAACAGTGGCTTTGTGAAAAAAAGTGTTAGAATATTTTTCTGCATAATTGTTAGAATAATCATGTATATCATAAATTGAATACTCATTTACTTTTTTGAAAATCAGTAGAAATGACTGGAAGTACAATATCTGGAATTGGTGTTGTTGTTAAAAATGTTAGAACAGTTTTGTCATTGGTGTCAATAGTTGTTGTAGAAGTAACTGGTATGGAATTTTTTATAGTTGAAATTATATTATTTGAATCAGTCATGAGTATTGTAGGAAGAACAATTATAGATACTTTTGAAACAGGTGTTAATGAAGCCTGGGTAAAAACTGAATTAGTAGGTGTTGGAATTGCTGTAGGTATTGATGTTGATGTTGAAACTGCAGATTGTACAATGATAGGAAATATATTATAAGGTGTTGCAATTTGAGTACTTAATAGTAATGGATTTGAAGTTTTTCTACTCTTTATAGGAGTTACAGATTTTGTGTGCATTGTGGATGCCATAGTTCTGGGTATAGTAGTTAGTGTAATCACTGGAATATTGATTATATTCTTTGTTTCTAGTGTTGCTTGTAAGGCTGTTGGTGGAGTGGTTTTAAATGTGTTTTGTAATGTGCTTTGGATATTTAACATAGTAGAGGAAATGGTTGATTTTAAGGTTGTAGACTTTGGCTTTCTAAATAGCATAATTAATGAAACTTGAATAGGTGGTTGTTCAGTATTTATAATAGATTTGCTTTGAATGGTTGTCGGTATGCTTGTGGGAATAAACATTGATCCCAATGTTGTTGAAATGAATGTTTGTGTAGTTTTTGTAAGAGGGGTTGTTTTAATGTTGAATGATTTTTTCATAACTGCTGAAGTGAATGCTTTAACCCTTCCTGGAAAAAAAGTTGATCTAGGGTTAATAAATAGGGCTTCCATTGTTGATGGATTGAATTTTTGTATATTTTCTGGGGAAAGGGTTGCTTTAATATTAAGAAATGGTATTTCTATAAATGTTGAATTGGGAGTTTGTTTTGTTTCTAGAAAAGGGTTTGATTTAATGTTGATAACTAAAGTTTCCATTATTACGGGAATGAATGTTTGAATAGTTTCTTGAAAAGGTATTGATTTAATATTAATAAGCGGTGTTTCTATATCTACTGTGTTGAATAACTGTGCAGATTCTTGAAAAGGGTTTGCATTAATGTTATTAAATGGTGCTTTAATAGTTATTGGAATGAATCTTTGTAAATTTTCTGGAAAAGAGGATGCTTTGATGTTAATGAATGGTATTTTTATAACTCTTGAGTTGAGTTTTTTTACATTTTCTGAAAAAGAGGTTGGTTTAAAATTAATAGATGGTGTTTCTATAGTTGTTCTAACATATGTTGATAAAGTATCTAGAAAAGGATTTACTTCAGTGTTAATAAATGGCATTTCTATAGTTGTCGGGATTAATGTTTGTATATGATCTAGAAAAGGGTTTCCATGATTGTTAAGAAATTGTGCTCCTATAGATGTTGAATTCAATGAATATATATATTTTGGAAGTAGCCTTGCTATTATTGTTGTTAAAGTTGTTTGTTGGCTTTTGTGTACATCATTTTGTATCATTTTTGTTATAGAAGTTGTAATTGTGTTTGGAGTAGTTGGTATGGATGTTTGTTTATTTGTTGGATTATATGTTGGCAAAATGTTTTTTATGTTTGTTGATGTATACTGTGGCAGAGTTGTTTGTAAACTATCAGGAATATTTTCTAGTGTACTTTCAGGAATAAGTGATGCTACAGTATATTGAAAGTTGGGCAGTAAAGTAAATAAAACAGGTGTCTCTAAATACAATTGATAGTTTGTTGGTTGAATGAGCGGAAAGTACATTTCATTATAGGGCACAGCATCATTTAATATTCTACTAGCAATCATTCTATGGGCAATTGGAAGAATATCTTCATTTCTTTCTAATATTTTAGGAATCATTATTTTTTTAAATGTTGGGAAAATTTGTTGCATAGAAGGCTGAATAGCCATTGGTTTAGATTCAGGAATGGGTGTTTCTGTAATATATGGAAAATTTGTTGGTATAGATAAAAGAATACTTAATAGCATGGTGGTCAGAATGGTTGAAAGCACTGTGGAAGGAATAAATTTCTGTTATATTAAATCATTTTATATTATAGAAAAAGCTGCGGAGCATGATATTTATATGATTACATACATTTTAAACACAAAAGACTCAGTAAAAAAATAAATTATTAAACATATTTGCATAATATTACATTAGCTTGTATGGGTAATTAAGAAATATGTTACCATTAATATTAATTTTTCATCATTTAATAAGTTTCTACAATACAAAAAATTGACACACTCGGTAGAACAAGTTGATCAAGGAAACTGGTTGTTAAAGAATTAATATATCTGATGGAAATTGAATTCAATCAAAAAAAATTTAGAAATGAATATTGGATTATAAAAGCATAAGTTAAAAATTATGTGCATTTGATAATAAAGGTATATTATAGCAAAAGTGACAATAAATTTTCACTTGTTCCACATTAATAAAATTGATTCTGCATTTTTGTAATATGAATGTTGAAATACTTCAATTTGACAAACTACTTCTTTCAAATTAAGGATAGTTAAAAGAAAATATATCAATTATTAAGTAAGAAAATACAAAATGCAATATTGAAAAGATTATATTTAATTTATTTTAGAGCTATTGAGATGATTTTCAAATTTTAAAAAGTGTACGGATTCAATGGAACAATAATAAAACATTATCAGTGATTTTACTTAATTTAGTTGAAAGCAAGTTCATTATTTATGCTCACAAAATGATAGTATAAGTCTTATTAAAATAAGATTTTAAAATAAAATTTAAAAAATACAATAATATATTTACATAATTTTTAACTTTTTTATAGTAATTCTATAAAAATGAAAAGAATTTTACAGTTAACTTACTTGTTGAGGGGATGCTTGTCACAAGACTTGTAGGCACTGTGGTTGGCATGGTTGTTAGTATAGTAGTTGGAATGGTTGTTGGTATAGTGGTTGGAATGGTGGTTGGTATATGGGTTGGAAAGGTTGTTGGTATAGTGGTTGGGATGGTGGTTGGTATAGTGGTTGGAATGGTTGTTGGTATAGTGGTTGGAATGGTTGATGGTATAGTAGTCCGGAATCTTGTTGGAATGGTTGTTGGAATAGTTGTTATAACTGTAATAGTTTTAAAAAGTTCAGAACAAAGTTTATTTAAAAGTGTACCTTGACATTCTTTCAATTCTAAATAACAATTCATTAAATTTTAGTTATGAAAATTTATTTAAAAATGTTTCCTTTGGTCTAAGAACCAATTTTTTGAATAATTACAAATATCAAGTTCTAGATGTTTATAATAACACCTTTTATTAATAGCCATTTGAACTCTTAAGCAAAACTCTGTATTTGTGTTTTGTTTTCTAATTGAGTTAATATATAAAAGTTAAAAGTTCTATATAATTGTAGTCTTCAGTTTTCTTGGTATCACATCTGAAAGTTTTTAAGGCTATTCAGACAAAAATTAAACTTAAAAAATTGCATAAATACTAATGATAAATAATAACATGTTGAAACAAATAAAAATGCATGACTATATCAAGTGAAACAAAAGTGTTATTAGGTACCAGCAGCAAAAATTTTAAAAACATCTATAATTCATTTTTGCCTGCTTATTTTATCGTGCAAATGAATACAAAGATATCAAAATAAAAATTGTAAAAATATGTAGTTTAGTTTTCAAGTTATGATTTTTTTAACATGCAAAAAATTGACTCGAACAAATTGACATCACAATGTGGCAACTTTGAAACCAACTGACAAAAAACTAATGCGTAAAAATGTCACAAAATATGCTTTTAACAATTATCGTCACCCCACTCTCGCCTTGCTCGTATTGCAATCGTGGGCGACTCAACACACACTCACCCTGCATGCTAGCCGGAAGTTTACTCTTCAACATCCATTTTCACTCTGACTGAATTCGTGCGCCGCGCATGTCTTGGACGCAGCTTCCGGCAGTCATCTTGGCTCCTCAGCCAATCACAACTCAAGGCACCAACTTCAATTCCTGGAATAAGGGCCAGCCTATTTAAACCCAACAGGAACCCTTAATCGAGTCTTTCAACGGCCATTCTTCAACTCTATCATGGCACGCCAAGTCCCGGCAGCGTGATAGAGGGCCCTCTGGTTTGGCGCTTTTTCTTCAACTTCCATCATGGCCTCCCAAGCCGGGCGCCTTGATGCGTTTTTCCTTACGAAATTTCTAACACTGATCTAATCAGCCATGGGACAATTTTTACGCATGATTTTCTTGTAAGTTTTTAACAAACTCTCTACAACACACTTCTCAACGACACACTTCTCAACATTTCTCATAATGACATTTTTCCTCCAAATATACAACAACAACAAATTCTTCTCTAAACACTTTTCATTCACTTTTGTTCTGTGTTAATAAAGTTCATTTTTATGTTCATCCCTGGTTTTGCTCGGTTTATTTATTCCCTGCCTTCTGATGTGTTTTGAGTCAACTTTATTTATTTATGTATGGGCCCTTAAATATTTATCGTTCCGCATGTGGTCCACAACACAATGTTGGTATATCAATAAAATAGTAAAAAAAAGTACAATTACTTTTGATTCAATCTGATCTTTATTTTTGAGGTGGGAAAATTAAACATTGCCTTATTTATGAAAATAAAATTTTACTGATTGGCAATTTTTAAAGCATCATAGAATGAGAAGTTTATGAAAATGAAAATAATTATGAATAGTCAATGTAATTATGTATATAATATTTATTATGCCTAATGTTTTTTTCAAAGAACTCCAGCTTCAACTTGCTTCAAACAAGAGGATGAAAATGCAGAATCATTCATTATTGAATTTGAAAATTTGCATCCTTAATAAATACATATTGTGGAATGTTATATTCAAATGTCAACTTTGTATACATTGTAGTTATTTAAAAAAATCAAGAAAATGTAACGATTTCATGTAGTTTTCTACTTTTAGTCCGTCTTGGTGATGCATAAATAAACCTATATGTTCAACACAAATTTAAATTAATAAAAACCAGAAGCTGCACATTATCAACAAGACAGTTCATGGTATAACTAGTATTTACATGTGATATTGTTAAATTCTTTACTAGGAACTGACCACATTCTTTCATTTGAAGTGGTTCCTCAAAGCACGAATTATGCACATATAGGGCAGAAACTGCCCCTACTTCTGAAATTGCCCATTAGATTTGGAATCACTCAACCCAGGCTACTTGACCTCCTCTGATTTACAATCAAGCCAGATTGAAGTCTTGTTTCTAAACTGATAATAATGTTGCTGAAATGGATAGCTTCAACCCAGTTTTTTTTTCTTTATACTTAAAGTAGAAAATTAAATTTTTTTTTGGAAAAAAGGGCTTACTTTTCCATTGTAATTAAAAGTATCCTTAAATTTCTTAAAAATGAAAAATATCTAATTAAAAACTTAATTTTTAACAATTTTTTAATGATTTCTATAATGGAAAAAAATAAAAATTCTGCAAATAAACCATATTTTTATATATTTATAAACTTAAAATAAATTATAACGTGGGTGCAGAAGTCAGCAGGGAACAATTTTTTTTTTCTAACTTTATTTTTTTTTACTTTAATGAAATTTTTTTTTAATAATGATTTGATTTTCAGAAATATTAAGCCAAAACAATCCTCTAAGAAATGTGATATCTGCTAGCCTTTGTTTACAAAATTACCAAAGAAATTAATTTCAAGTTAGGAAATAAATTACTTGTGTTGGTCATAATATTTCTGAATATTTGAAATATCCTAATATAGTTTTTTACAATTTAGTGTTCAAAAAAGTTTTTTTAATCGCTTAGTTAGAGATTGAAGCAAACATTGTCTCCCATTATTACTTAAGGCGAACAACTTAATTCAATAGTGTGTTTATGACAATGATGATGTCCACGTCCTGTCAACTTCATTGGAAAAATAACAGAGGATATTATGTTTTATTTTGCTTGGCACATTTAGACTAATATAGAGACACACATGTTCTATACACCATTAGATAATAAATTAAATTAACTTTAATATAATGTCGCATTTCACTTGATAATTTCTAATATTTAATTGACTAATAACGATTTGTAAGTTAAAAAAAAGTATTAAAATAAAATTATACACATTTCTTTTGATAAATTTTTGGCAATTCTTATATCAAATCTTTGCTTAGTTTGGAACCGTTTTTAGTTTTTTTCTATATTGTTTGGTCTTTTTGTGCAAGCATCTTAAAGCTATATATCTCGTAAAAATGTAAAAATGGCGTTTTCTAGCGGTACATGTCAAAATTTTTTTTCGACCTTGGTGTCATTAAAAATTATTGATAAAATTGAATTTTTATTCCAAAAATTAAAAAAAACCCACTTGAAAGAGGAAGGTTTATTCTTTAATACTATGTATTTGTTATCTTAAAGCAAATTTAAACAAATGAGATACAAGCTGGTGAAAAAGGCAAAAATTCAGTCATTTTAAAAAAGTTCACTCAAATTTTTTACATCTGTCGGTAGGTAGATACCGGAAATTAATTTAAGCATAAATAAGGCATTAAACTAGAAACAGTGTTGACAGAGTATAGCAGTTGGGATGGTTGTTGGTATAGTGGTTGATCTATTGATATGGTTCTACTTATATACAGCTAATTTTGACCCTGAAAAACCAGTTATTCAGTAGCCTAGGTTAAAACATTCTGCAAGGCACACTGGTCAGTCAATTAACATCCTCATGTTAAAATCTTGAACTCCATAGCCAAGGTTAAGTCACATAGCTCACCTGCTCAATCATTCTGTTTAATTAAGACAATCAATAGCAACTGCCTTTATAACCTTAGCTCAATAAGGATAGGAAAACCCTAGCCATTTCAGGTGTAGCAGACATGTTTACGATGACCCTCTTTTACGACAACTTACGATGCATTACGACAGCTCTCTTATCGGAAGATTAAAAATCAACGCACAGAACAGTCTGGGTTCAGTCGTTTATGCAAGCAAGGCACTGTCTATCCCTTTCCAAGCACAACCGAGGGTAGCAACAGAAAACCACCTATGTTCTAGAACTCAACTAACCATTAACAACAAACGTAGCAAATATTCAACCTTGCGACAGGACTTACTGTACCCTGATGGCACACAACAACACAGCCTATAAACGGACCTCATGCTATACAGGGATAGCTGCACTCGTAGATAAAGATGATTATTGATTGATTTGTTTAACAGCATATCAACCATTTAAAATCATTTAATGCCAAATCTTCTTTGAATATTAGTATATGGTTTTTATAAGTGGAGCTTTTTCGTTATAAAAGGTTTTGGATATATATATTTATATATATAATGATCGACAGTGTAGATTATCTTTGTTTTTACTGAGTTGGGGGATTTTAGATCTTTGAGTATAGTCTGATATCTTTTAAGAATTGCAGGATTTTCTTTGGATTAGTGTTGTTGAATAGGTCTTTCAAACCATTAGCTTCGTAGAATTTTGATCGGGTTGATTCAAAATCATGGCAGTTGATCAGTAAATGTTTCACCGTAGGGGTTCTTGGCAAGTAATGCATGTCGAGTATCTTCGTTTTTTAGAAGATAGGAGTGAGTAATATGGGTATGGCCTATCCTGAGTCTGGATACTATTACTTCATCTTTTCTTATTTTTCGATATTCTAGACACCATTCACCAATGTTGGGTTGTATGTCTTTAAGTTTGTTATTTATCTGGTTTTTCAATATTTCTTCCCATTAATTTTTTATAAATTTGTGGATTGATGATTTGAGGTCTGTGAAGGGGATTTTGAGGTTAGAGATGTTTAGGTTTAAGGATTTTTTGGCTGATTTGTCGGCTTTTTCGTTGCCAGGGATACCAATAAGGCTAGGTATCCAGCAGAGTATGATACTTTTGGTTTTGGATAGTTGGTTTATTCTGTGTAGGAGTTTGATAATTAATGGGTTTGTTGGTTCTTGATTTAATAGAGATAGAAGTGTTGACTTTGAATCTGAAAAAATAATGAATTTGGTAGATTGATTTGCTGAGATGATATCCAGGGACAAATTGATGGTGAAGATGATGAACCACTCCTGCCTCCATTAGATTAGGTCAGAAGATGAATGACTTTAGCCCCTGCAAGGAAACTTTAGCCTTTGCAAGGATAGTAATACTTGAAAAAGAAGGCAACAATGGGCCACTGAAAAGATGATCCAAGGACGAGCACTGCCCTACTAAATACTTTAAAAACAAGAATCTTATGGCAATCCAGCTGCTTCTTTCTCTGTCTTTTTCACAATTTTTAACAATCTTATTGTTATATTCCTCATTGTCTTTTTTAAATAAACTAGTTCAATATTTACTATAACATTCTACATTGACTTTTTCTAAGGCAAGCTTAATCACAATATGCTGTCATTCTTTTAAATTTCCTACAGTGCCTTTGATCAGCATATATCAAGAAACCAAAAGGCTTGTTTCCCTTGACTGTTAATCTCGTTTTTCATCTTGTCAACACAGCACCGCGGTAAGGAATGGTAATGATCTTAAATAACAATCTATCATTTGATTCATTAACCCAATATCATACTAATACAGTAATATGCTAAACTACGTCAATGCCCAAATTAGAAATCAAGTGTTTCAACTCATCAACCCAGGAAAATGACGTTGCAGGATTATAACGAACAATGTCAATGCCCTTGATTGATGATCCGGTTATCAATTTATCAATGCTTTTTGTCTTTTAAACTAAAAACCAGCATTCATCATTTTTGGTTCAATTACATATCACAAACATATTTAGATTCATCAAATCTTGTTAGTGGTGGTATATACACCATCTTAATACTGCCCACCAGTAAACTATGTGATTTATTAATCTTAATTTTCTTAAGGTTCTGACAATATAAGAATATTTATTATAAGAAAAAGAAATCGAAAATATTTTTATTGGCTCCCTTTTTACTTTTAATTCTATTGACAATATAGGTAATAACGGGAAATAAAATATTGCATTTATAAAAAACATAGATGATGTCATTAAAACTTACCAGTACAACTATCAATACAAAATATTTCAATAATGAAACTTACATTTCAATATGCTTCCCCAATTCTCATAAATATTACGTGAATTATATAATTCCAATAAAAGAATTTAGTCAATTGTAAGTTTTTACTCTATCTTAACTTTATATAATAAATTGATTTAAGAGATAATTTATAAAATATACATACCTGTTGTTCCATTTATATTTCCGAAGGTTGCTAATGATTAATAGAAAAAAAAATATAGCAGATATATCTAAAATCAAACATCTATAGAAACTATATTTTTATATTAAAAACATAAATATTTAACAATTACATTTATCAATTCACATTTAATCTTAGTATTCAATCAATTAATTCAATTATTAAATTTTATGCACTTCTCAGGAACAATGAACCCAACTTCAGAGTCTTATTTTATTAAATAAAATAATATCTTTATAAAATCCTTCAAAATTTATAGCAAGTTTAGAAATATTTGGGTCATTACAAATTTTTGTCTTTATATTATACATTTGTAAGGCTTAAAAATATATTTTTATTATACAAATAAAAAGACTGATTGAACAAATATAAAATAATTTCATTAAAGTCATATAGAATTCCTAATTGAGTCATAGATCAATTTGAAAAAAAAAATGCATAAACTCTTATTAATACATAATTGAAAATTCCCCCAAAACCTCAAGATTTGTGGCAATAAGCTGGAACTTGTCGCTTCAAACTTTCGACCAGCAATGAGTAAATTCGTGCTTTGCGCATCTTTTCCGCACAGGTTCCTGTGGTAGTCATGCGTGACGCGCACATGTAAAATTTAGCTCAGCCAATCAGAGCTCGACAAACAGATCAAATTCAAACAGTATAAAAATCACATCGAACAGAACCTCTTCTCTTTCTCTTCCGTTTTGGTAGCAGCAGTCACGAAGGTCCAACCGGTCAGCCAAACTGACTGGCCTGACCACTTTCTCCTTACACCATACTTCTCTCTCACCCAGCCTGTCACAGTCATACCAACAAAGAACTACTACTATCTTCACTTGCAAGTAAGACTTAAACATTAACAACGAACTTTTATCCAAATACACCTTTGCATACAAACATGTTTATTTCATTCTTTTCTCTGCAAGGAACATTTATTTTCACATTCTTCTAAAACAACTAATTTATTTCAACTCTTTTCTATTATAAATAAAACCTATATTGAAATATAAAAATTCCCTTTTTTGCTCAAGTGTGTTTATTTTTCCTTCTGATATTTTATGTTTGCGGCATGCGGGTGGTAAAGGCTACATTAGGCATTTACTGACCATGTGTGGGTCAGTAACATATTTGTTGACTTCCAATGTGTGATACCACAGATTATGCTTGTGCATGTTGTCTATGTTTATAGCCTATAAGAGCAGTTAAATGTACTTAGATTAATGTGTCCAGCAACACATTGTAAGAGAATAATTGGTAACTTAAATGTCAAGTGAAACCAAATGGTTACTTTGTTTGCAAAAATACGAGCTTTTAGCGATATCAAATCAGATGTAAACTTTTTACAAATTTGAAAGAACACTGCAAAATTTAAAAAAAATAAGACACAATGAAATAAGGTTATCAAGCTGGCATTTTTATGAAATTGTACCATGACCAGCATTAAAGTTGTATACAGAACATTGAGAGAAGATTAATATTTGTCAAAAACAAATGCCAAAAATGGGGAAAAGTGGTTAATATGTGGTCTCTGAGTCTATAAAAATTTTAGAGACGCTGTTAATTGAGACCATTTAATAATAGGTAAAAATGAATGAAACATATAAATGAACTAAAGAAAATTGCATCACACAACTTGGATCACACTACTTTATATGTATAAACATTTTAACGAGGGCAGCTAGGAGTGTCAGAATTTAAAATTTTAAAAATATGTCAAAATTTATCTATTAATTCAATTTGAATGAAATTATCAGATTTTATGTAACATTTTATGCTCTTTCCAGTGAATCTAATACTATGCACGAGAAAAACGTGTTTACCTAACTTTACCCCCCCCCTTTAAAATGTCTATATAATTATGAATTACTAACTTTTGTACAGTGATTATGTCTATCACAAATTATATTATAGTGCAACACTGAAATCAAAAGCCCAGATATATAGATCACATAAAAATGACCTTGTGCCTAACTTGGGTTTGTGATCAACCAAGTAAATATAATATCTAACAGGGGTGGGTGAGATGATTGAATACATACCGCCGAAATGATGAAGTTGAGAAGTGCTGTTCCGCCACCAAATAAAAGAGAAAGGACGGCCGTGAGGAAAGAAAAAGCCAAACTAACATTGCCTTTCAAAACCAACCATATTGAATCCATCACCTTTTTTTAAAATCAAAGAGAAAAAATAAAAATAAAAAAATGTTTAAAAACAAAAAAATCAATTCACAAATTGACAGTCCATTTGTTTTAATTGTATATAAAAACAGTGCAACGGTTTTTTCATGAATTTTACCAATAAAAAACGTCTGACTCAACTCATCTAAAAATTCTTTTAAAAAAGAAGTACATGTAAATGCTAAAGTATGATACTTTTTTTTTGGCCATGACCCTAAACACCTCTAAAATCCTGAAGAGAAAGCAATTTCTTTAACCTACCTACAGTTTTTATTCCTATAAAAACTGAACAATAAAGAATCTTAATGATTCTTTGATGTTAATCAAACTTTTAAAATAAATGGCACTTATTAAGAAAAATGAAAATACAAAACAAAAAAAAAAAGATAAACCCATTGTTACAAATTTCAAAGAATATTATATATATGATATTTACTTGGTGAGCACACCCAAGTTTGGCACAAGGCCATTTTTACATGCTCTTACCCGGGCTTT
>JAUZSX010096900.1:0-18486 GCA_034780655.1 Idiosepius hallami
AGTTTATCAGGATATGTTTCACAGTGTAAGGTTCTTGGCATGGCACACAGAAAGGTGCCTCTTCTCCTTTTAATAGAAATTCACACAGAAAGAGACAAAATTGTGTTTATACATCAAGAGTAAAGATTTGCTTCAATCACATTCTGTGAGTCTTAAAGAGTAAAATTTTAACCAAATTTTGCAGGATGGCACAAATAACAAACCAGATTTAAAACTTCAATCCTTTTATTCCCTCCAAACATATTTTATTGACATGTTTAGCATAAAGTAAATAAACTTGTAAAGATTTTGATAACTGAAGCTTAGGACTATGCTTGAAGTTTAGTTGTGCTCTTGACTGTGATACTCTTCATACTCAATCAAATTTTCAATGTAATTATGGCATGCCAGAATAGTTTATATTTACTTGGTCAAGCACCAACCCAAGTTATGCCATTTTTACTTGCTCAATTTATCCCTGGGCTTTTGTAATCAGTGTTGCCCATCACTCTTCCAATTTAACAACTAAACTCTGCTCGAGACAGCTAAAGGTAATGCAATGGTTTTGACTAGAATTTGAACTAGTGTTATACAATTCCAGAGTCCAAGCTTTTCACCAATGCTCCATCCTTACATGCTAGAATAGTTTTCCACCACATTACAGCTTCTATCTCTACAAAAGCAACTCTTTACCTTCCACAATGGTTTTTGATTTTGTAAACCAGTGCTTCTTTAACTATAGGTCACAATCCCAAATGGAGTTGCCTAGCAAAATCTTAGGGTTATGAGTAGCTGTATAACAATATAGAGCTGTTATAAATGTTTTTTAATAAATACAATTTTTAAGCATTCGTGCAATTTTTAATTTTACATTTTTGTTTACTTGCAAAAAAAAAAAAAACTCCCACACATAAATGGGATCATAATCAAAAAAGAAGTTGAAGAAGCCCTGATGTAAACCATAAACTTCACATACCCTACCTAGCAAAAGTTAATTAAATTCTATAATTGTTCACATGATAATGAACAGAAAGTTCACATTAGTTGTACCTAATCAGTAGTAAAGTTTTAAAGGAATCAGTATAGCAGACAGATAATTATTTTGGGTTGTTATCTGGTGCTTAGGTGCACCACAGCACATTGCAGTTATTTGGGGCCTTTTGTAGCAATGTAGAAAAAGATAAATTGATTTTCAGGCCTAAAATTGATGGGAAATAAAGATAATAGTGGGAAACTGTTTTTGGCTCAGTGTTTAACACAAGAGAAAAAAAAAAAAGAAGCAAAGGATTGTTATAAATAAAACTAAAGCAATGTTGGCCACACAAATTACAACAAGCCAATAAAGAAGATTCATTGATTTGTTCATATCTTTTTGATGTTAAAATTACAAAGAGATGCAAAATGAATGGAGTGGGAAGAAAGCAAAAAAAAAACTTTATTTCATCACAAAAACGGGATGCTATGGTTTATAATTGTTAAAGCCTTTTCCAGTAATTTAATTTTTCTTCCCTCTCTCTCTCCATCCCTCTCTCTCTCTCCTCTCCCCCCTTAAATTTCTTTCTCTCAAGTTTTCTCTCTCTTCACTTTTTCTCTCTCTCTCTCTCTTCACTCTCTCTCTCAAAGAAAAAAAATTCTTTTTCATCAAAATCCACAGAATTTTATGTAAGATTCAAACCCTTAACTCATATTTAATAGTTAAATACTTGATTATTTTTTTTATTTATATTTATTTTTAAAGGCTAGGTGGCAAACATTCTTTTCTCAAAAATTATATGGAGTTTTTTTTTTGTTTTTTTAATTTTTACAAAAATTTTAAAGCAAAAATGTTTTTTCAAATTCCAACTTTTTATTATTTTCATTCTTTTTGTTATGAATTTAAACTAGCAAAATTTATTTTTATTTTTATAAGTTTTAAATATTGAGACCAAAAATGTTAAATACATCTGAATTTTTTTAAAGTCCATTTTTAAAGAGCAAAAATACAAGATTATCCTTTTAAAATAAAAATTGAATTTTATTAATTGAAAATTACAAAACATCATTTTAGATACTTTGTAGCTGCGTTTTAATTTTCATCCTTGTATAGATATGTATTTGCCAAAGTATATAACTAATTCCAGAAGATAATTGTTTTAGAGGAGTCCTTTGGAGGTAATGAATGAAACTCATAATCTGATCCAAAGACACTCATCATTGAAAACAACAAAAACTGCTACATTTGACTCTACACGACCGTAAAGTAAATAAATGCAAATTCATTTTCTTTAAAAAATCTTTTGTTTGTTTTATTATTTCTAATGTCTGGTAAAAAATTAATCTTAGCATAACACTACACTTCTCCCAAGGGTATTAGTCCAATTATGAATACAAATTGAATGAGTAGGATTTGAACTCACATCTTACAATTCCGAAGTCTGAATGCCTACTCACTAGGCCAAGTGAACCCCTCTACTTCACAATAAGCGATAACTCTTAATCAAGTGTAAAATTTAACTTTGCAAAATAAAAAAATTTAAAAAAAAGAAGATAAGATTTTATTATGATTAAAATATTTCGGAATCAAAAATGTAAAAACATGCTGGGTTATAAAAAAAAAAAAAAAAAAAAAAAGACATAAAATAGCAAATATCAATGACTATTTTAAAACTGATGAATAGTGTTAAGAGAAAATTTCAGAAAAACATTTTTTTTATATTCCTGTTGGGTGCACATAAACAAAACAAAAAGATTTCACATCAAATATATTTACTTATGTCAGTGACAAACTTAAACTTAAGGGTGGGCTATAGAGAAGTCCTTGTAACAGAAAGAAATTAAACAAAAAAAAACAAAAAAAAAAGCAATTTATCAAAAAAAGTCATAAAAGTTTGCAATGAACACAAATTGATGTTGGTGGAGAGGAAGGGGGAGCAGTGGCTGAATGAACATATTGCTATTATATATGTGAAAGTGAATACGATCAACTTTTATTGATATTGCAATCAATAATACAATAGTTTACATAAACAGTTTGGAGTTGAATAGCAATAAGGAAAAGAAAAAAAAGAAGAATATTAGTTCCCACTTGAACAACACACTTCCTTCCTTCCTTTTTTTCTTTCTTTCTTTCTTTCCTATAATAAGCCAATTCACTAAACAAATAATAGAATTTCTAGCTATAAACTTAAAACAGAATTTAATGTATAGTAAAGCCTTGTAGGTTGGCTAACTTTTAACTTGGAATTCTCCTACCTAACAGATACCCTACCTGCTCTTTTAAGTATAAGTTTTACCATGCCATATTTTTTTTTAAATACCCTACCTGCTACAATGTGCAATTTAGATACTGAAAGCTTTGTTAAAATGCGGCTCATAACTGTCCAGAATTATCCCCTTTATTAAACAACTTTGAAAAGTGTTTTAACCATAACATAACCAGCCATACTCCAGTATCTAAGGCAATACTATTAACACATTGCAGCTTGGTTTATAATTAGGGCATGGACATGTTCTATGCTTTATCAAAAAGTTTTAATATTATTTTTTTTTTCAAATACACAAGGAAGAATTTATTTAATTAACATATGAATAAAGTGAATCTTCAATAATTTTATCAGAGTAACACTTGAACATTCATTAAAAGTTTTCTTTATTCTTTCTTCGTACCTAGTTTTTCTATCTGACCATTCCCAACTTTGACAAGGTCTCACACAACTAACAAGATTTCTTAACTGAGCGACTATCAAGCTATTTATATTTTTAGGGTTACTGTCATCATCTTAATTGTTATTTACATTAGGTTTTATCTGATAAACTTTCCAGCCTTCTTAAGGCTTTTTCTTTTTGTCTAACTTACCACTCTTCACAAAACATGAATCTGAAATCTAATCCACCCAGCTAGAGTTATCCTCAATTGGGTTTATAACATTTGAATATCCAATTATTTGATCTGCTGCCAAGATCAAAACAGCAAAATCCTGTTGTGTTTTAGAACTTATTAACTGAGAGCTTATTTATCTTCCAATCCATTATATATTGATGCAGCTATTCTAATATGTAAATAGGAAAAATATTAATTAAGTGATGATGGCAGAATGACACTGCATTGCATGATTACATTAATCTACATGGTTTGGTTATTTTTCTAATAGTTAAAGATTAACATCAATAACCAGTTGGAACAGAAGGAAATGAGAATAATCTACCAAAACAAATGGTTCGATTTAAGGTAGTCCCTTAAGAAATTCAAGATTAATATAGGATACGTGGAGAAAAAAGAACATCAACTGAAAAGTTATTGATATAATGAGATAAAAGAAAAATCAAAATAATTGAAATTGAATGTGTGTGAATTTATATACATAATCATACATTGATGCTTAAATAGAACATTATGCCAAAACCTTATGAATATATTGAGATTCAAACAATATTTTCAGGATTTAAGATTCTTGAATCAATTTTTGCCGTTTATCATTTGAAATTTATATCAATAAACCCTTTGTTGCTTACATCAATGAGGTAGGGCCAATGTGTAAAGAAATTCATTGAGAGGAAGACTATGATTATACAGGGACTTCTCACTTTACGAGTGTTCACTTTATGCGTTTTTGGATTTAAGTGAAGTGAAAACCAACAAGAAATACATCACATTAAGCATTTAGTTCAAATTTACGCGATGCTAGTAAAATCAAACTATTCAGGGCTGTTGAGTGTGGTTTAGTTCAGTTAAGCTGCCACTAGTTTATATTACCCATCCCCAATTCTCCACCCTCATATGCCCTGTAATCTACAGTTCAGCCTATATATATTATTTAAATTCATATTCCGCATAAAAATCACTATACGTGAGCTCTTCAGGATCATAACCCTTGCGTGAAGTGAGAAGTCCCTGTATTGGACATTCTCTATTTATCACCTCAAAGTTTATCATATTTAAACATACAGTGGGCAGCGACGGTGGAGCATTGGTAAAAGCTTGAATTCTGGAATCGTATTACGCGAGTTCAAATCCCAGTCAAAAACCATTACTTTCACTTTAGCAGCCTCGGGCGAATGGGGCTTGTTAGCTCGGGAGAGCAGCTCATCTAGGTGAAGGGTAACACCGAATGTAAAAAGCCTGGGTAAGAGCACGTAAAAATGGCCTTGTGCCAAACTTGGGTTGGTGCTCACCAAGTAAATATGATATTTAAACATACAATCTCAGAGGAAACAAATCTTCAGAGAAAAGTTCAGTTAAGTTGCATGATGAATGTTCTAGTTTCATGATGTTTTGTGGTAAGTTTCAATTACTTTTTCAAATAATTCTGTTCTTCAGATTTATGGTTAGTTTATGGCTTACAGGAATAGATTGAATGGTGTTTGTCAATAGGCTAGATGACACGTCGAAAGAGAGAGGATGCTGAGAAAAGACTTGGAAAGACTAGATGACCTAAGCAGAGCAACAAATTACATAATTAGCAACAGAAATAAACAGAAATGCCCTTAGGGTTTATTGAAAGAGATGGAGGATGATGAATCAAAATCAATTGATCATTGGAAATAAAGATCAAATCAGATGAAAAGAAAACAGGACAAAATTCATCCATGTCTATGGTAGAAAATTCAGACCAAAAAAAGGAAGGATGGAGATTCACTGATCAGAAATGGGCTGTGTTTTTTGTATTGAAGTTCACCAGTGGTTTTCAAAGTGGGCGGTACTGCCCCCTGGGAGCAATATGAACTTTCAGAGAGGTGCTGGCAAGTAAGTAGTTGGATGATGAGCGTTAAAATTGTGAAAGAGGCCTCAGAGCAATTACAGAAAAATGTGATAAGGTGTTGGTAGAAAGGCTAGAAAAACAGGGCAATTTGATTAAGGGCAAAAAGACGTTCGTGCCGGTATACTTCCACCATATATTCTCCTAGATGTACAATCACTCTGACGTTCTTTGGAAGAGGGAGGTGCTAGCCTTTTCGTCCAGCGGTGAAGGGGGCGCTGGCAAAAAGTTTGAAAACCACTGGTCTACACAGATAAAATAGAAAAGCACAGCCAGGATGCATGCTAGGATTTCCAAAATGTTGAACCAATATTTAGGAAAACTCAAATTTAAATTAAACTTAAATTTCTACCAGCACCTAATTCAGAAAAGATGGACTATGCTAGGTTACACCAATAGCAAAACATTACACAAAGAATTGGGGGGAAAAAATGAATAGTTAAATAATAGCAGTTAAACTATTTTCAAAGTTTGTAAAAAAAACAAAACTTTATGGTGTAAAACAAAAAATTAACAAAACAACCAGCTTAAACATAACATGCGTCAAAGATCAATGCAAGATCTAAAGAATAAGAAAAGAAATGTAAAAAAAAGAGTTAATTTGTCTTGCCACAATGATGAGAAAAAGGGATTACTTAGAATTTGGAGAGATCTAAAATTAAAACCTAATGCTTTTAGCATAGCAGAAAATTTAAGTAAGAAACAAGGAAAATAAAAATGCCAGAACATTTCTTTCAAGAACCATAAAGATACACCAGAAACATATTTGATCAACCTTAGATCAAGCATACTTAAATTAGAACATTTGGGCAGCGAAGTTGGAGCATTGGTAAAAGCTCAGGTTCTGGAATCGTATTACGCAAGTTAAAATCCCAGTCTAAACCATTGCATTCACCTATAGCTGCCTCGAGCAGATGAGGCTCATTGACTCGGAAGAGCAACTCATCTAGGTGAAGGATAACACTGAATTCAAAAAGTCCAGGTATGTAGAGTACGTAAAATGGCCTCGTGCCAAACTTGGGTTCATGCTTACCAAGTAAATATAATACTTAAATTAGAACAAAATTTCCAAGATAAACACTTAAGAAATATGCTACCAAATGATATGTTCCTTTACAACATAATCATTATCATCATATCGTGCCGCTCTATTTAGAGAGTAAGCAACGGACGGTAGCCATCGCATCCCTCAGGTTGGCATCAGGGCAAGGCACACTAAGTTGGCAGCGATGGTCTCCTCAGCAGAGTGCCACATGGGCAAACTGAGTCCTGCATAAAGCCCATCCTCAAAAAGTTATCTTGGTTAAGCATCACCCACTCCCTGCGGGGAAGGTCCGACCTGGCCAGTAGCTTCTCCGAGGGTTTGGGCAAAGCATTAAAACACAATAAGAACTTATTATTTTGGAAATTTATCCTCAAGTTTAACTTTAAACAATTTAAATATGATGAAATAAAATATATTCAATAAGAATAGAAATAAATCTTCACCTGGATTGAATGAAATAGCTTTCTGTTATATAAAAAAATGCCCTACTGTTTTTAAGTGGTTAGATACGAACTTAAATTTAGCATGGAAAAACTATGACATTGGTAACCAAAGGATAAGAGCTGATGGAGTTTATTTATCTAAAGAAAATAGTTTTAAGAACATTATGTAATAAGAAATTTTACCTAAATTTCTTTAGATGTAAAAATTGAATGACGCAACAATAAATAAACTCTATGCAACAATAAGATGAATAACAAAGTCCTGATATTATAAATATAACATATAGATTCATCAGTTCAACGAGATATTTAACGAAACAGTTCAGTAGTTAATAAAACGGACACATGCAAAGAAAACAGTTCAACATAGTTCTTAGCTCACATTAGCAAAACAAATAACTTCTGTAATATAAATTACAGTTTTTGGTGGGTTCATCTCAATAGCTCTTTTCAACTCCCAATCTAGTTCTCTACAGAACGACTCCATTTCTACTAATCTATTTCTTCTTCGGTGCAAGCACATGCCTGTCTAAGAAAAGACTAAAAATATTGACCCAGTGGTTTAACTACACCCTCAAACACTAACCTGTGGCAAGATACAGTGCCTGGTATTCTTAAATGGTCTCCCATCTAACTACTGACCAGGCTTGCCATTGCTTAATTACGGTCATCAGATAGGAACCAGTGTCTCCAATTAAACTTCACTGTATGCACATACAAGAATCTGCATATTATATATATATATATATATATATATATATATCTCTTCATAAATACATACATGCACACACAAACCCATATACACATACACCATAATCCCCACCCACATATATACATATACTCATGCACACGTGTCAACAGACATACACACATGCCTCTACAAACATCCATAGATGCACTAGCAAGCATATACACATATCTCTACACATACAAAATATACATATTTATATATTTTTTAAAAATCCTGATCACTTCTATATATTCTTTTTCTTGCTAAAAGTTGTTATTAAGAAGTAGTGCAAATCAATACAAGAAATTGATTTACAATATTTTATGCTTGAAATAATTTAATATTCTTCTCCGTAGTATTTAATGTATCTATAAATTACAGTATAATGTCACTGAATTGAAATTTGTAACCTATTCTTCTAAGACTGGGTATTTATTAAGAGCTATGCTTTAAATTAGCTTTAAAAAATTTTATGAAATTATAATTGATGCAAGAGAGCACCTTTTCTTAAAGATTAACTATATTAAAGACATAAAAAAAACCTAAGTATCAAACATATTAAAGACATCGAAAAAGCTAAGTGTTAATCATATTAAAGACATTTAATCACTGTAAGATTTTGAAAGCATTTGAACTGAGTTATACCAAATGTTTTCTCTAAAAAAAAAAAAAAAGGGTTTTTTCACATTTTTTTCCATTTTTTTTTTATCCTTTAGGATGATGATTCTTTATAATATGTATAGACCCATTATTTGTCCATTTTTGGAATCCTTTTCCATATTGAACTGGAATTCACCCCCATATTGTTTTCATCCTGCATAGTAGTAGCAAAAGAATCAAATTTCCATTTTTAACTTTTTATCCTAAGTGTTTTCTGGATAAGCATTTTTTGTCTGTTTTTTTTTAATTCTCAAAAATATTTTTTAGACAGAAATAACTTGTTTAATAATGTTTTCCATGTTTCTCTCTTAGAGAGGGTTTAGTTTGTATTTCTTTCAATGTGTCTATTAACTCTATAGACCCTAAAAGGCCGATATATCGGCCCTAACAACATAAAGCAAAAGAAGACAAACCAATATTTTGGCTTTGATATATTCCTCTAATATACTACTTGAGAATTTTGATAAGTCGGGGTTAAAAGGATTAAAATACTACCTCATTTTGGGGTGGGTGGACAGTAAGTGGATTCAGAAATTGAAATGGATAAGGAATCCTAAAGTATTACTAAACATTATTATTTAACTTTCAGAAAGAAAAATTGAGTAGTATTTCAAATTTAGTAAAAAAAGAAAAAAAAAACATTAAAACACATAACAAAAAAAATCGCTTTTTGAAATAAGTCATAAGTCAAACATTAAACTAGTAGAAAAAGGCTGTATGGTACTACCCCCCCCCCACTTGAAACCATCGCAGTTATTAGAAAAGAAAACTTTATAGTGCAAATGGCTTTCCATAATGGAATTTAGAAGGACAAAAAATCCTCTTGAAGAGCTCTTATGATATTCTGGCTCAATTCCAGCTAAAGTCTGAATTTAGCATTCCTTCTCAAGTTAATACTGATTTTCAGGCCCTTTGAATTACTATTATTATTATTCAAATATTTCTATAATTATTGCTACTGATTTTGCTGCTATTCTTTATTAAAGGAAGATACTAGTGACTAAAAATGTCAGTTTTAAAAATGAAGTGTCAGTGGAGTAAAGTGACTAAGTGCATATAGAAGGGTAAAAAAAAGTAAAACAAAAAAAGGTTATATTAAAAAAATAAATAATAAATTGATAGGAGAAAAAAAAAAAGATGGTGGTGGATTGAGTCTGAAGTAATTGTCACAAGTTTACCAGCCTACAACAAATATCCACATAGTAAGTGGGCGGAGGGGGTGCTAACAAATTCGGGGTTCAAATTAGAACTATTTATTTCCCCCCCAAAAAAAGTTAAAAAGAATAAAAAAGATTGTGTCTCTCTCCATTCCCTATATTTTTTTTTTCAAAAAACCCATAATTCATTACTCATTACTTAGTGTTTCACTGTTTACTTTAATAAAATTAGGAAATCACGTTTTATTTTTCCTTTTTAACACAAAATATTTTTAACATTTCCGAAGAGATGTTTTTCCTCCTTATCAAATTTTGATCACAGATATTACCTATCCCCTATTTTGTCCTTTTTTTCCTTTAACCCTTTCAACCCTAGGGGGCCGATATATCGGCCTTAGTAACCAAAGGCAAAAAAGACACACTGACATTTTGACCCTAATATGTTTTTTTAATAGTTCGGCTCTGAGTGACTACTTGCTAATATTGCTAAGTCAAGGTCCAAAGTTGGAGGTTGAAATATCGTTGTGTGTTGCCTTAAGTTGCGATGTTCGTTAGGGTTTAGGGTTAATGACGCTATCTGCAAAAACAGTGCAAGCAACCATCAGTCACTGTTGGATTACCGACTACTTATCACGATCTATTCAGACTTTTCATCACGTGTTAATTTATGATATGTTTTTATAACATTAAATTTTACCCTATTTGGAAATTTGGGTGTTATTTTTACAAGAAATTATTAAAATCTATAAACATAACGGCTCTGGCTGACTACTTGGTAATTTTGATAAGTTAGGATCCAAAGGTTTGATGCCAGTAAAACAATAAAAATATCGTTCTAATAATGAAAAAGAAAAACATTTTTTCTCTAAAAAAAAAAAAATATTAAGATTGGAATTTTTCCAATATGTATAAAAAAAAAAAAAAAAAAGCATGTGGACGTGTTTTGGGTAGAGGTTATTTAAAAATATGTTTTCGTTTTTTATTTCATTGAAAACATACAGTCAAAGAACAAAAAAAGAGGACGTTTACAACAATAAGATTTCGTATTCAAAATATTTAAAAAAAACAAAAAAAAACAAACAGTAGACTCATTGTTTTAGATGAAGAAAGAAATCACCCAAATTAATGAAGAAAAAAAGAATTTCCTATTAAATGAAAACATAGTTGACCAATAAAAAAAAAATCAAGGTAGATAAATAGAACTGTTTTCTCGTCATAGTGAATGAAATACAAATTGTTGCGTAAAAAGAATAACTGGGTGGGTGGCTCTTGTAGGCTGTCTATTTTATTTACTCAAATTTTTCCCCTAAATAGTCAAAAAGAAAAGAAAAAAAAATGGAAAGCTTTCACTGCACAAAAAGTTGAAATTAAATCCACGGATCATCGTCTATTTTATCTAATTCCTAGAAATGGAGTTTTCGAAATATATCGGTCGGTTGTTGACATAACCCCCCTCTCACTCTCACACGATTTGTTTTAACTGGGAAAAAAAACCTTAGAAAGTCGTCCGTCAAGGCGAAACAAAAATTTAATGGATACAACACAACACAACAGTCAACACAAACGAATGATTAGAAAAGAAAATGATGCTATTATTAAATGTTACAGCTGAGTGACACCTCTAAAAAATAATCTTAATAACAATAGAGGACATTATTGCCAGTATTTACTTAATGTAAATAAATAAAATATTTTTATTGGTAAAAACTGTATTAAAGTCTAAATGTTTTAATAATAAAATTTATTTAATTTTCTATATATTCGAACGGGCACATGCACAGAAACATTTTGGACACCCTGGAAAAGGGGTACATCAAATAATATCTGCAATAAGTCATCTAACACTCAAAAGTGAGCATTTTCTGCTTTCACCGCTTCCCTTTCACACCTGCCTGATGATAGTGTAGTGTAGTGAGTGATATAATATCACAATATTAAAGAATATGCTTGTCACCACAAATGTCACATCCTTTGTTATTAGGGCTAAGAATATTTTCTTAAAGCATGTTCTCACAGCCCTACAAATAACTTCAGAATTAAAAGAAATAAAATCGCAATATAGTCGAGTAGTAACAAGAATATTCTTTAGCCTTAGTAATGATGATGCAATATTCGTTAAAACAAAAAAGAGTTGGGGAAAGAAAGAGAAACGTCAACTTCTGGACACTTACACTACACTTACACTGCTGTCCGAGTATTACAACGACTTCTCTCAACACGACTATGTTTTTTTTTGGCATTTTTAAATTATCAAATATATTGATTAGAAAGTGGGCACGAAGTCAATTCAGTGGCATTTGAGGACTGACTTGATTCCCGGTTACGCCTGTTTTCAATTCAGACTGGCAGCAGCATGAGCAAAGCGGGCATGGCAGCACTCAGCAACTGTGACGCAGACGCACTGGCGCAGATGATGCACACTTACGACACAATAATCAGTCAAAACAAAAGTAAAAAAAAAATATTCGGGTGCTCGCTAGTGCAAACAACAACAGTGAACACTGCAAGCAAGCCAACACCATCACACACACACACCACCTGTGTTGTTGGTTGGTTATTGGGTAGTGTCCTTGCATGTTGATTTCAAACGCTCAATCATCGATAAGGACTGACTAAAGTGGTGGCACTGATGGAGTGGTGGTGGTGGACTGGAGTGCGAGTGGAGTGCTCTAACACTGAGCTCTCACTTGCACTACTCGCACTACTATTTTTAATTTAAAACCTATATCTTACTAGAATGATAAGCAATATCGATTACAAGAAGTCACGTGATTGAACATGCTTTCTTTTCGATTACAAATCTTTTTTTTTAAGAAATAAAAAAATGTAGCAACAACCACCCCTGAGCACTATAATTGTTATTAATTTTTTTTTCAGCTAAGAAACATTAAACAATAAGAAAAAAAAGTGAAATATTGTCAAAATGAGACAACCTAAACTTGTCTTATATCCTTTATAATTATTTTTTTCATTTTTTTTATTATTTTTTTTATTCCGCGAAATATTATCGGTTATTGGACAATAATTGACCAGATTATCAAAAAAAAATTATTTAAATATTTTCTTTTTTGTGTGAGTGTGGGGGGGCACTAACAAAATAGTACAGTACAGTAAATATATCGCGATCCCTCATATTTAAACCAAACAATATAAAGAATTGTTACCCTTAGAATCTAAGGGTTAGATTAACAAAGGGATCAACCAATCATATTTTCAAGTCTCGACATCGAATTTTTACCGTATTTTTGTTTATGAACAAAAAAAATTAATTTTAACAAAAAAAATATTTTTCATGATTTTGATAAAATAGTAATATGTCCAAATCAAATTTAATATTTGTTATTTCTTAAAAAAAAAAAAAAATGAGGATCAAGGAGGAATGTCGAGACCTGTGCTGGGGGGGCCGAACTCTCCGGCTGCACTGGCTGCAGTGTCAGTGATCACTGATTTCAACAACAACAAAAAAAGTCATGGAATGAATGTTAAAAAGATTTCAATGTATCTTTTTACAGTTTGTTTCTGTTTCTTTCGACACTGGTTCTTATTGATAATTATTTATATTCAAAAATATAAATGAAAGAAAATATAAACCATAATGAACCTAGTAAGCTCAGTAGTTGAGTGGGAGTGCACGAAAAGGCATCAAAGTCATGCATTGCATGCAATATGCAACAACGCATCCATATCATACTCACTACCCCAACCCCACACACCAAATCAACAACGGTATGCGGTGCGGTGGTGTGCGTCGTCGGTGCGATGGCGGTGCAAATGAGTTCAAATAAATGAAACAAGTAAAGCTAAAAATTGAAATAACTAGAAACTGTTTTTCGGACATATGGAAAGAAGAATATCTCAAACCCTACAATTCAAACGAAGTGGTCATTGGTCATAAGTTACTTTTTAGATTCTTATTAGATTTTTGACAAAATTTTACATTTCGAATTTTTTTACTTTTTAAGATAAAACAGCCTTTATTTATTTTTTTAAAGATATTTTTTTCTTTTAAACTTTGTTTTGGAAAGACTTTGATCTTTGTTCGATTTATTAAAAAAAAATTAAGACTCTATGTGCAAGGTGCATTTTCCACGCAGAATAAAAATTTCGAAAGACACTAACGAAATTGAGGAAGGGTGCTGGCTGACGGCTATGACCACTAATTCGACCCGACATCATCCAATTAAGAAAAAAAGTATTTTAAACGGAAATTGACGAAGATTAACAGTACAAGTAGAAAAGGGTAGTTTGAAAAAGAAAAAAAGAAAAAAAAAAAGTAATTTTAATTTGTAGCAAATTAAATTCCATTTTTTTTTCACTAAATTCACAACCTAAAAACAAACTAATTTTTGTTTTAATTCAATTAGTTTTCATTCTTTTTTCTCCGTATCAGAAATATTTTTGCTTTGAAGATACATTTTTCTAACCAAATAAATCAAAACTACTGCACTGCACATATCACATCAATTAAGTTTAAGCTCTACAAACAACGCAGTTATCATCGCCACGCTTCTCTATGGCTGTGAAACCTGGACGCTGTATGACAGACATGAGAAATGAATCAGCCATTTCTACGAGATGCTTCCAGAACCTCCTCCGCATTTGCTGAGAGAACAAAGTTCCGGACACAGAGGTTTTGAAGCGGATAGGCATCCCCAGCATCCAAACAAAACTTTGTAAGGCGCAGGTGAGATGGCGGCCATCTCATCAAGATTTTCGAAATGGTGGCTATTTTTCTATTGACAGTTTTTTTAATGAAAAAAAAAAAAATTAATAATAATTTTTTCATGTCCTTTTTATTTCATCATTCCTCTTTTTAAATTTGTAAAAAGTGCCATACAGTCATTCATAATTTACGATGCAGCAGTTGTTTTGAACCAGGAGGGGTATAAAAAAAATGCCGCCTCATGAGCCTGCCTAGTGTAATTTTCAGCTTATTATAACTTATATTTATTCAAATATTGATTTTTTTTGTAATCTGCAATAAAGCGATGGACACAGATTAATATATGCTGCCTGATCCTCATACGTCAGTTCGATGTGAGAAACCATCACAATTTTTTTTTAATTTTTGTTTTTCTATCTTTCTTCTCTGGATGTTCGTGCGGAGAGTGGAAGACGAAAAAAAAAACAGTCTGACACGCTGCTTGCCTTCAAGATCGTGTCAAAACGAATTATGAAGTCTGAGAAAAGTAATTGCTGGTAGCGATCGGCATTATTTGACCAAACAACTTCAATACCGTGTGATTATCAGATCGAATCACGCACACATTAATTTCCAATTATTGATTTCTCTAATCCTTCTAAAGTGTATATTCATAATAAAGCAATAGATTATTTCCACTCTAAATTACTCTCTTACGCGCACTTCTACAAAAGGATATTAAGCTATTTTTATACAAAAGGAAATTAAGCTATTTTTATAGTGATATAAGCTCTCTAAAAATAATAAGAGATTAAAGAACAATTTTATAAAGGAACTAGCAATGTCACCCGGTTTTGTTCAGACGTTGCTTTGATTTTATTTATTTATTTATTTATATATATATTCTTTGCACTATTTTTTCGTAATTTCAAGGTTTTTTTTTCTTGTGACACCTTTCAATGGTGATGATCAAAATTAACAACCAGTTAATTGAAGGATCTTGGAGGGCCAAAATATCGGCTGCATCGTCATTTTCACTAGATGCCTAGGCTGATATATCGGCCCTTCAAGGTCTAAAAGTAACTTTGCTTCGACTTTTGAATGAATTGTATAACAGTTTTGAACTGTTTTTTTTTTCTAATTCCATATTTTCCCTTCTTGTCAAGTATTTTCCCGGCTCAAAACCAATTAGAAAATATTCCACATATCTGAACATGCTATGTATCAAATTTCAAGTATCTAGAGCCAAATTTGGTAGATTAGTTTTGTTGTGACTCTAATGGTCCAATCTTTTAACTTACTAAGTTTTCCCCGGTTCTGAATACTCATGATCTGAAATTGAAATTCTCTAGACCCAAAATTGAAGGAGTAGTTTGGTAGAGATCGCTTAAATCTCCACACTTCTTTTCAGCTATGGGCTAAAAAGTGAACATTTGGTTATTAAAAAAGTGCATGTGTGAGAAAAAGAACGTTAATAACAAAAATGGTTGTTTTCGGTATTAAATGACCTAAACAGTTGATATTTTGTAAAATAAAAGAAATAGTCGATCACGTTAATCGTTACAAATCTAATTAATTCTGTATATCAATAAAAGTGTGATTGTTTTATTTTTACTCAGATTGAGTTTTTTTGCCATTTACCCTCCTATGCATAAAAAAATTAAAAAAACACGTAGATACACAAATCTTAATAATATTAATACTACTTTGAATAATAATAATAAGAAGAAGAAATAATAATAATAATAATAATAATAATAATATTGATGATAATACTAAGAAGAAATAAGAATATTATTATTAATAACAATAATAATAATGATAATAATAAATAATAGAGCACGTAAAAATGGCCTTGTGCCTAACTTGGTTAGGTGCTCTACTAAGTAAATATAAATAAATAATAAATAATAATAATAAATAATAATAATAAGTAATAATAATAAGTAATAATAATAATTAAAATGTATGGATGGACATGACGCAGTTAAAAGAAGTAATCCATTGGGATTTATGTAAGAAATTCAAATTGGAACATAGCGACGTTGGCCTTTGCCCAATCCTGAAGACATGCTGGAAAAAAACCAGCAGTCGAAAATCCCATGGGATTTCAAAATAGAAACTGACAAAGCCATCCAAGCAAGAAGACCTGATCTGATTATCATCAACAAAAAACAAAACAAAAAAATCGAATATTTTTCGGAAAACCTTTGAGCTGATGTTTGAAAATTTATTGTGAAGAACTATGGTCCTCCCTTGATAAATCGACTACGTTTTGGCCAGTCTATCCTTTGCCCTTCGTCAATATTTTATCTGTTAATATAGTTTGAAATAATTTGTAATATGTTTCCTTAATTTTTAAATTGCTAAATATTTAGTTTTAAAATGGTAATTTGTAAAAAAAAAAATAAATATTTAAAGATAAAATTTATTAAATATTTCAAAAACCAGTTATTTTTAATGGCATAGGTACTAGATTAGTTTTATGAATATGTAAAATTTAATTATGTTTTTTAAAATGCAATATTTTAAAAATGGAATTTATTTATAAAACTTATTTTTAACGGTTTACACACTAGATTGAATTAAGTTTGTTAATGGTGGTTTAGGTTGACACTTACAAAGCTAATGATAGACTATTTTACTAAGATGGTGGTGGTGGTGGGCTGTTACACAAATAATTAGGGTGGGCGTTTAAAATGGTGATTGGGTGGACTCTTGCAAAGCTAATGATGGACTGTTTTACACAGATGGTGGTGGTGGTGGGTTGTTACACAAATAATGGGGGTGGGCGGTTACGAAGATGATGATGATAAAAGGATTAGGATTCGAACTCGTGATTCCGAATATCAACTGCCTATCCACTGTTCCAAGTTGACTTGCCTGCGCGCATAATTGCAAGAAAAAACACACAGAAAACCATGCAGGCAAGACTTGGTACCCACCATCAGTGCCGTGCTTAGCCACTTAGCGGCCCCGACGCAGAATACGCCTTGAGGCCCCTTAACTCTAAAATTGCAAGTTACACCCCGTCAACATACTGGAGCCTTCGACTATATATACATAAATATACAAATATATATAGAAAGAGAGATAGGCAGAAAAAGGTGGATTGATAGATGTATATTTTAAGTGTGATAATGATTTTTTAATTAATCCTTACAATTAATTATTTTGGTAATTTTTTGCATTACAATAGATCTGTGGATCCAGTGGCCCTTAAAGAGCTTGTGCTCCCCCTCCAACAATTATGGGGTCTGCGGTTCCCCTGAGTACGGCCTTATCCACCCTAGAATCGGATGCTTATATAACAGCACAAGCATTAATATGTCGTATTTATGGTGATTCTACCTTTTACACTTTTATTGTTACTTCCGGAAATTTCCATTAATCCTTCTCACCAGCAAAATGTTCATAATTTTCCATTTTATTGCTAACGGGTGTTTAGAGTGGAGTAAATTGCCTTTACAGTTTGACTGGAGATTTATGTGTTGAATAATTACTATGGAGGACTCAGTAGACTTGAAATCATAATTGCTCTCTCTCTCAACATTGCCTTCTGACAACTTAACTCTCGCTTGAAACTAATTAAGTTCACTTATAGCAACTTTATGAGGAATCTACTTTTAATATAACGAGGCACTTCTGATTACCAATGAATGATAATGATGATTATAAACATGATGATTATGATTTTAAACAACATGATTGTGATGACGAAGTGGGGTTCGACTTGGAGCAGTGGATAGGCAGTCGTACTTCGGAATTGTAATACGTTCTGACTGTTACGACAATAATGATGATGAGCACTTACTAAAATAATGGTAATGGGCGGTTATGGAGATTCTGATTGTGGGTGGTTATAGGGATGAATGATGGTGGGTGGTAATGCAGATAAAAATATATGGGAGCAATTATGGAATGGTGGCGATGGGCGGTTATGGAGATGACGATAGTGGGCGGTTATGGAGATGACGATAGTGGGCTGTTATGGAGATGACGATAGTGGGCGGTCATAGAGATGACGATAGTGGGCGGTCATAGAGATGACGATAGTGGGCGGTCATAGAGATGACGATAGTGGGCGGTCATAGA
>JAUZSX010097011.1:0-18481 GCA_034780655.1 Idiosepius hallami
GCTGGAACAAGTGCTCAACCCTTGAGGGAGACTACGTTGAAAAATAAATCATCAAAAATCTCCAAGCCCTACTAGTTGTTCTGATGCTTAAAACTTTTCATACACCCCTCGTAGACAAAATCATAGAACAAAAAAATAAAATGTCCATTTTGCCTAATGGGTAGGCAGTCGGACTTCAAAATTCTCAGATGCAAGTTCAAATCGTAGTCGTTTCATTAGTGCTCATGATTTGACAAATACCCTTTGGAAATGTATAAATCACCAAATTCCCTCCAGCTATTGGTTAAATAGTGAATATTGTGTTATTAAAAAAATATATATCTTGGCCTAAAATGAACTAAAAAAAAGGTTGATATGCCATTAAACACAAACAATAAACAATAAGAAAAAAAAATTTTAATCATTCTAATAGCCACAAATCAATCTTTGAGTGAGGCTAATCTAGCCAACAGCAATGGACGATATGCAACTATTAACCATCACAGATTAAGAGAAATTTACTCCTTTTTTCTGGCATGCTTTTTTTTATTGTACTTCTCATCTGGTAACGTTGGGATTACAATTAAAAAAAAAAAAAAATTTTGTTTCATCAGTGAAGATGATCAAATTCTATTGATCAACCGAGAATTCCAAATTATGATAATTATTTTAAAATTGGTCTCTAGCTGTCGTATCCAAGACAATAGAGTTTCCGGGGTGAGGAAGATTGAGAAGCCATTAGCCCAGCATCATTCAACCCAATAATTTGCAGATCAATCAGAAATAAGGATCCTGTTAGATCAACATTGCTCTAGTTTTGTTACCTTAGGCTTAGAACTTTTAAAGACATCCCATCTTGTTGATTTATCTTTTTGAGGCCAACTGAGAATTTCTTATCTGAACAGTTATCTCCGTTTCAAATCTTGCTAACAATCTTTACTATATAATAAACTATTTATATTTATTGTGTCATACACTAAAGCCTAAAATGTGTGCCCACATCAGGATTTGAGCCCCAGACCATCAGATTACCTTCATAAAATTGGGATGCTCTACTAACTGAGCCATTAGTGCCGTACAGAATTTTCTTTTGTCGAGGAACAGTAGATTACCCCAAATGGGGTAAAATTAAAAATTTTTGAGGTTTAAGGAACATGCTACGGATGTGGATGTGCTAAGCAGAGGAAAGTTGAAGAAAAAATGCATCAAGGATCCCATGATCTTTAATCCTTTGAACCCTAATGGGCCGATATATCGGCCTTAGTAACTTAAGCCAGAATTAGACATACTGACATTTGAACCCTATGGCACTTTAAAGGCTTTAAATGACTAGTTATTATTTTTTTCTAAGCCAATGTCCAAAGGAGAAGGCTGAAATATTGGTGCTTGTGTCTTTTGCCTAAGGTTGCCTGGGAGGGCTGTGATATCAGTTCTCTAGGGTTTAAAGGTTTAAAGCTATGGAAACAGAAAAATATCAATATTGAAACTGCTTTGCTAGTAATAGTATTGAATCAGTTTTTAACCATCGGTGAGACTGCTAAAAAGGGAGCTTCATTTTTGTTTATAAATGTGATTCCTACAATGTTTTTTTTTTCTTGAGTGTTATTTCTATGCCAAAAAGACAGACTTTTATTTCCTATGATAGATGAAATTAACAATTAAATATTTTTCCAAACTTTATTTTTTGTTTATCTACTATCCATAAATTCTATAAGTGTTATGGTGGTTAGTTTCCATATAAAAAAGACAGAAGACAGTTGTAAGGTTTCAAACTTGTGTATTAAACATTTGGGACACAAAGCAGCATCAAGTTATTGTACGCATGTGCCATACATCCAGTCATAATCACTACAACTACTTCTGACCACTCCCACTCATGAGTAAAATATCCAGTCTTATATACACAGAGGAAGAGTTCATTCAGAGGGGAGTTTCACTCACAAAAATAAGTGAATTGGTTTGTTGACCAGAGTACTTCAAGGTGTGGAGGTAAATTCATTTTACTACAAATGTTATTAGGGTAACACCCAAAAACGTTACCTAAACCTTGAGTTAAATCCAAGCATAAAGCATTGTTAGAAAAAGAAAGGCATTGGTCTGAATCAGCAAGCAGTCAAGAAGGCAGGCCTCAGTAGGATTTCCTTGGTTTTGGCTGTCAAGAGTTGGATTTAGATGGGATTTGAATTAAATTCACTTTAGGGAAATTTACCCAATATCATATTTCTGAGTCCAATATCTAAATCTTGACAATCATGAGAGATGCAGATGTTTGGTTTGGAGTTTTTTATGGCATTTCTGTTAAGTTACTTCAGGTGTTTTTATAGGCAGAATTGCTTTGTTTTTGTCAACCTTTTTAGGTTATTTAATGCCAAAAACAATTACTTTTTTGATAAAACATTCTTTTAGACCTTTTTGCATAGTTTTTTTAATAACACAATATGCACTATATAATCTGAAGGGAATTACAGGGATTCATGCCTTTCCTAAGGATATTAGGATATTATATTGTGAACATTTGTTGATAGGAATTTATAAATTGGGTGTTTTGTATTAGCTAATTAAATAAAGATTTCTATTAGGATTTTTCTTGTTTTTTTTTGTTGTTTTTTTCATAGAAACCAATGTATTGAGATTTGTTCCAAAAGTAATGCCTTATTTTTATTTATTTATTTTTTTGCCTTTACGAATCATAGGGGATGCAATATTGCAATGTTATGATGAGTTAACTTCTGCATTTTTAAACAGAAATTTTTATTTCTTAATTCAAAGGATAGAATTGTGTAACCAGTATGTGTGTGCGTGTTTGCATATGTGCTCCATTTTTAATATGGTAGGTTTGACTGTTCTTTTTAGTTTAGTTTTTGGAGTTACGTTTTTATTGTATTTTTATACCTGACAAAATTCCATACAATTTGTTTGTAAAAAGTACTTTTACTGTTTTTTTTTTGTTTTTTATTGTATAAGTGTTAATGTATTTTTTGATATCTGCCAAAGTATTTGGTAGTCATTAACAATAAAAGTGCTACACATTTAGAAACTACCATATATTCAAAAAGTTACAATACAATTAATTTCAAAACAGGATTTGTTCTTCTAAAGCTCAAAAGGTTTTGAAATTGTTAAATCAATGTGAAGAAGAGTGACTGTATCTTAATCTATTGTTTATTCATTATCTATATATAACAACTGACAATGGTAGTGCTTTTTTTTGTTGTTGTTACTTTGTTTTTTTAAATAATAAAAACAATGAAAGCTGCAGCCTGCACAGTGACTTTGTGAACACAGAATATGACTTACTAATAATACATCAGGTCATAAAAGTACCAATGTTGATTTTAATATCACATTAAAATCCATGCTTGTTTATCAAATTATCATTAAAAAAGTTTTTTTTGCTTTTATTTTTGCATAATTTTGTTTTAATAAGCAATAGAAAAAGATGTTTTTGAATTGGATAAAACATTTCACTTTTTTTGTCTGATCGGCTTTTGTAAGTTTGAAATGACTCACATCACATTCGAAGGCGGTGACAGACTGACAGACATGTTGTCTGGCCCACATTACATCATTGAAAAAAGAAAAAAATAATCTAAATAATTCAAATAACAGAGAGATAACTTTTTGCTGCATAATCAAAATATAAAGATTCCTAAAGTGATTTTATTTAAAAATAATTAGAACTAAAATTCAAACCCATTTATTCCGAAATGCCTTGATTTTTACTTCTGTTTATCTGTTCAAGTCTATTTCTACAAAATAAATTGGTGTTATTGTTAGGGCTGTGACAATATGCTTTTGTTTAGGAATATGCTTGTCTTAGTGCTAGTTGTTACGTTTGTGACAAGAATATTTTTTAATAAAAGCATGTTGTCACAGCCCTACTAATATGAACTCTTTTATTAAAGAATATGCTTGTCACATCCCTGGTTATTAAGGCTGTAAAAAGAATATTATTAATTAAAGTATGTTGTCACAACCCTGCTAATAACTATAGAATGAAAAGAAATAGTAAAATTGCAAAATAGTCAAGTAACAACAAATAATCTTCAATAAAAGCATATTGTCACAGCCCTAGTTATTATTCATAAACAAAAAATAAAAAAATGTATTTGATTTTTAATCAAATGTGGAAAGAATTTTTAGATATTTTAATTTGTAATCTTTTATTCATTTACAAATCCTGAACCAAGAAGGGAGAAAGAAGGAACAAAACAGAAAAAGAAGAAAAACAGAAGAAAAGAATAAAGAAACAAGAAACAAAGAAAAAGAAAAGAAAGAAAGAAAGAAAAAGAAGAAAGAAAGAAAAAGAAAGAAATAAAGAAAGAAAAACAGAAGAAAAGAATAAAGAAACAAAGAAAAAGAAAAAGAAATGAAAGAAAGAAAAGAAAGAAAAAGAAGAAAGAAAGAAAAAGAAAAGAAGAGAGAAAGAAAAAAAGAAAAAAGAAAGAAAGAAAGGAAAATAGAAGAAAGAAAGGAAAACAGAAGAAAGAAAGGAAACAAGAAATAAAGAAAGAAAAGAAGAGAGAAAGAAAAAAAAGAAAAAAGAAAGAAAAGAAGAGAGAAAGAAAAAAAAGAAGAGAGAAAGAAAAGAAAGAAAGAAAGAAAAGAAGAAGAAGAAGAAGAAACACTAAAAAACCTTTTTTTTCTATTTGATTTTCCATATTTTGTATGCATAATGAAGCCATTCTGGCCATTGATTCTTTCTTTCTAGTTTCAATATTTGAGGAGAAAATTAATCGAATTCCAATCAGGTATCATCTTAATAGGAAAGAAATATTTATAAAAGAAATGTCCAGGTGAAAGTAAGTAATTAGTTAATCTAATTTACATTTTTTTTATTTACTATGTCAAAGAAAAAGAAAGAAATTTCCCATTTAATTATAAAAGATAATATTTATTTGGTTATTAATGAGGATGAGTAATGTTTAGTCATATTTGCCAACTTAACGCTCCACTAGACCAACACTCAATTTTAAAATGTTGATTCTTAGGGCTATTCAGGTTAGAGTTAGGGTTGAGGTTAGGGTTAAATTGAGATTAGCGTTAGGTTTGACGTTAGAGTTAGGATTGGGATTAGGATTAATCAAGACAAACAAAAATGGCACCCACCATTGAAAACCTTTAGTAAAAGTGGATATTAAATTTCTTAATACCATGAAAACTATTTGTCAGCAATAATTGAGAATGTGATATTCATTAAAAACAGACCCAAATACTTTTTTAAATAACGGCCACCATTGAAAACCTTTAGTAAAAGTGGATATTAAAATTCTTAATACCATGAAAAATATTAGTCAGCAACAATTTTAAATGTGATATTCATTAAAAACAGACCCGAAAACCCCTAAAATTTGAAAGGTTCAGTTTGTGAATGTTACTACATTATCATCAGTCAAAGGTAGTCACCGTTAAGGATTTCACTGCATAACAGTTTCAAATGGCTAGTAATGACATAGTCACCAGTCCTATATCATAGTATTTTTATCATAACACCATCACTAAGTGGATTGCCAACCAAGGCTTAGAGACTCCATTCACCCTCATCGAAAAAAAGACGATCCCACATTGGATTCCAACCTTGGATTTTTTTTTAATATCTTGCAGCAACTGTAACTACATTTATCTTAATTAAAAAATATAAAGAAGTGTTTGATTGAATAAAATGCATTTTAAAAATTACTGTGTACATCTCTAATTTGGGAGGAACCTCAGGAAGCATTTCCTGTCAGTGTGTTCTAAAACTCAATATCAAAATGTTCTAAATAGTCAATGTTTATTGTAAAGAACATGGACTGTGGTGGGACAGGGACTGTCTCTTGACTTAAGGAAATTCCAAGTAAAATTCCAACAAGTAGCTTACAACAAAAATTGGTGAAATGACCACAAAGTTCAAAAACAAAAAAAAAAGAAAGCTAATTAGTTGAAGAGTTAAGTGCACAGTGACTTTCTGAGCCCACCAACCACCAGACTGTGTTGCAACAGTTAAGAGGAAAAAATAATCAAATGCATTGCGCATTTGAACGTAAGGACATCACATCTTTTACTCCCTCCCTCACACCAACCGACCGGAGGGTATAAAAACGTCCTCATGCAGAGTTACCCCCTAGAGTGAGGACTGGGAGTCTCGGGGTAACTTGAGACTGCGAAAACTCTACAACTACAGGAAAACTCCGAGCCCGAATGGGTGAAGAGGAGTCCTCTTCAAGAGGACTTGAGAGTCCTCTTCAAGAGGACTCCCAGCTCAACAACAACAACAGCAGCAGTCAGCACTAGTGCTTTATACTTCAGCAACAGTGGAGCATTGGTAAAAGCTCAGGCTCTGGAATCGTATTATGAGAGTTCAAATCCCAGTCAAAACCATTACTCTCACTTTAGCAACCTCGGGCAGATGGGAATTGTTAACTCGGAAGAGCAGCTCATCTAGGTGAAGGGTAACACCGAATGTATAAAGCCTGGGTAAGAGGACGTAAAAATGGCCTTGTGCCAAACTTGGCTTTGTGCTCACCAAGTAAATATAATACTTTCTCCATGACATTTTTACTTTTTACTTTTAAGCATTATTTTTTTAATTACAAAGTTTACAATTGTTGGTTGGTTGTTTTATTGGTTTACTTTTACGGCATATCAACCTTTTTAGGTCATTTAATGACAATAACAACCATTTTTGAGAAACAATCTTTTTTTTTGTCCACAAAGTTTTTTTTAATAACACACAATATGCAGTATTTAACCTATAGCTGGAGGGAATATGGAGATTCATACCTTTCTTAGTGGTAATTAGTCCAAATATGAATACAAATGTAAGAACTAGGATTCACACTTGGGAATTACGATTCCAAAGTGGACTTTCCCTTTGTATTGTTAAACCAAAGATAAAAACTTCTTATTGAAGTTAACCCTTTCAGCCTTATTAACGTATATATCTGCCTTAGTAGCCTAAGGCAAAATGAGACACACCGACATTTCAACCCTTATATGGTTCTTTAATGGCTCTGAGTGACTCACTGACTAGTTAGTAATTTTGCTAAGTTAGGATCTAAAGATTAAGGCCAAAATATGTGTGTGTGTATGTGTATCTTCTTTTACCTTAGGTCGCCATGTGTGTGTGTGTGTCTTCATTTGCTTTGGGTCACCAGGTTTAAAGGATTAATTTACATGGTTAATAAGGAACAACAATGGCATAAATACTGAACAAAGAGAAGTACACAAAGAGCCTAAAATAACTGAGAGGAGTCAGATTAGAAGAAATAACAACAGGTTCAACACACACATATCATAGAATGGGCAGCGACCGTGGAGCATTGGTAGAAGCTAGAGCTGTGGAATCGTAGTACGCGCGTTCAAATCCCAGCCAAAACCATTGCATTCACCTTTAGCTGCCTCGGGCAGATGGGGTCGTTAACTCGGGAGAGCAGCTCATCTAGGTGAAGGGTAACACTGAACGCAAAAAGCCCGGGTAAGAGCACTTTAAAAAATGGCCTTGTGCCAAACTTGGGTTGGTGTTCACCAAGTAAATATAATATATCATAGAATGCCATGTCCAAGCTGAAGATGGTTTGAATTTTGTGAAGACATCAGAAAGTAAAGGTTGCTAATTGATTTGGTTGTGAACTGAAATTCTAAGAATGAACAAATCTAGTTATGTTATTCCCATATATCTACACAATTAACAGGTGAAAGTAGCCTTCAATACCAACTTGTACAACTTAACACTCACCTTTCAAATATTGATTTTTAGGGCTATTCAGGTCTGCTTAAGGTTAGAGATAGATTGGAGCTTAGGTTTGAGATTGGGCTTAGTCAAAACAAACAATATAAATAGCCACCACCATTGAAAACCATTAGTTAAAGTAGATATTAAAAGTCTTTATATCATGAATATTTGTTCAAAACAGACCCAAATACCTGTTAAAATCAACATTTAAAAGTTGAGTAAAGTTGGACAAGTTGGTGTTGGAGACTACATTTATAAAAATACACTTTTGTAATTAAATACATGTTTGTAATTAAATACAACTCAAGGCAGATCACATTTACATTTAAATACTAGTTTTCATTAAAATAATTCTCTCAATTCAGTAAAAATTAAATAAATATCCCAAGTTTAAGTTTATGATTCAAGATTATCGGGGAAGGGGGCTGGGTACATAATTTGATGAAAAATAAAAACAAAAGAAAAAATTATTTCAGATAAGAAAGGAAGGAATGAAAGATCTTGTAGGAATGAACTCAAATGACCTCTAGGTCAAAAATAATACTAGCCATACATTATCTGTTTCACTCTCTCCTCCCTAATGGGGATTGGATGTCCCATCCTTCAACTAAAGAACTGCTATGCCCAATTTCTCTCTCTATCTCTCTCTCTCACTTTTCCTTGACAAAAGACAATTCAGTACCTGTCTAGCAGCTTTGCCAAAATGTCTATTGGCAGTTGACAATTTTGCTAGGCGTACAAGTCTATGTAAAGATGAATAAAATATTTCTTTAAAGGTTAATATTTGTATTCTCCTTATTACTCAAACAACACCCAAACATATATATCTGTATCAATCTAGCTACCTATCTCAATCTACCTATCTATCTATACATATATATATATATATATATATATATCTCAATCTACCTATCTAGCTATATATCAATCTAGCTACCTACTTATATCAAAATATATTAATCTAGCTACCTATCTATATCTACCCACCTATCCATATCTACCAATATCAATATCTATCTTTCTTTCCTATCTCACCTGAATATCAACAATCACTTCCCGTCTCTTTCATGTCTCTAAATAAAAAGGCCGTGGTGGTGATTGTTATTGTCAATATTCATTTGAATAATCGAACCAGACGCAGCAGAAATTTAAAAACTGTCGAGTTGTCGTCTCGGCCGGCAATAAATTGCATTTATTTATTTCCACTGGATTCGGGCTGACGGGGTTATTTAAAAACATTTCATCCTGAATAAATTTATGGAAATAATCTATTAACAACGAAGCACTTTTTTTTTATTATATAGAAATTGAATTGAAAGAGAAAAAGAATAATCTATCGTTTCAAAATGTACACAAATACAGCTAGTGAGTGAGTGTGTGTTTGTGTCACAGCTAGGGCTGCCGGGCCGGCTGCCGGCTGCTGTGACAAGATGTAAGCAATGTTTTGTGCACGCGAGTTTAAACCCAAGTCAAAACCATTGCATTCACCTTTAAAATAGCCTTGTTCCAAACTTGGTTGGTGCTGCTCTGGGCTGCTGTGCTGGCTGGCTGGTGCTTGCTCTGGTGTGCTGCTTCTCACCAAGTAAATATAATATTGTTTACATGACAGAATATCCTTTTAAAAAGACTCTGCTTTTAACGAATTGCATATTAAAAAAGAAAAAAAAAGAATTTGCTTACCATTAAAAAAAATATTCCAGAGAAAAGAAAGCGTATTCTAAAAGAACATTTCCGCGTACACATTGAATATTTTCCAGTATATCAAAAGAATATAAAAGCATATTTAAAAAATAATATTGTCACAACACAACACACACTCACATACACACACACCAACACAGAGAGAGAGAGAGAGAGAGAGAGAGAGCACCCATATGCCATTCCATTTACACCAAAAACATAACTATCCATTCTCGCCCCCGTACAACAACGTACCTGATGAAAAGGTGGCCAAAAACCCCTTTTTGGGGGACTCAAAATAATTACAGTATATATCGGTAAATAAAGCGACCAACCACCGACTCAACAAACACATATAAGCCCCCGCCTCCGATCTAAAAAAAAAAACAAAGTAAATAAATATATTGTTTTTAACTAATAATGTAAAGTTTGCTTTTTTTTGTTTCTTTTTTTTGTTTCTTTTTTTTACTACTGAACTGTTCGGTTATAAAACGACCCTCAACTTCAGGGGCAAGGGTTTTAAAAAGCCGAAATACGGTATATAGAGTGATCATTGAATTTAATTTGAATATACCACAAATGTGAACAATGATAAGGGAACGTGTCGGAACAAATGAATCATGAGGATGATGACCCCTAAACAACCACCATGAAATAAAATATGCATTTTATTGCAATAAAAAGAATAATGTGCAATAATTGATTATTCAATTGCAAAATGCCATTGAATCGAATAATTTCAAATGAAAATTTATTAACCATTGTTTATTTCAACAGTGATTATATTTTAACATTATTACGATTTCATTTTTAAGTATTCATTCATTGAGATCACAAGAAGGAAGGAAGGGAGTCGAGTCAGAGCAGTGAGTGAAGAAGTGTGAAAGTGACCAACAACAAGGTTGAAGAAAGAAAGCAAAACAACCAACGAAATAGATGGGTTGTTCTTGGTCGATTATACGATTGGATATGTTGGTGCGTGTGTGTCGTTGAAATTTAAATCAAGGTTATTTTTTTTTTCTTTTTAGTTTTCTTTACCTTTTGGGTCCAGACGATAACTAGTGAAGAAAAAAAAAAAGAAAAAAAAGAAAATTAGCAAAATGACCAAATACTTTAACTACATCCAACCATGGAAGGCCGAAAATACCGGGTGTGAGTAGTCTTTTTTGCTAGGTCTCTAAAGGCCAATTAATCGGCCGTTCACGATCCAAAGGTTAAAAAATATATCCACAAATGTCCACATATCTCACAGTATCCACCTCTCAGTTACCACTGACTGATAATTCTATTTTTAAGCGAAAAATATGTTATAGTTTCTTTTTAAATTCTTATTTTATTCAAAACTAAATAAAAAATCAATTCATTAGAAAAAAAAAAAAAAAATTGAAAATTAATTTTAATTCTAATAAATTTCCTTTGCGTTGTTTGATGTTAACCTGTTTAAATTTTAAATCGCAAAAAATTCTATCTTTCAGTTTTTTGTTTTTATGTTTTTTGTTGTTTTTTTTATAATAATTAAAACTATATCGATATAAGTTTTATTGGTATGAAAAAAATAAAAGAAGAGTCCAACTAACTCAATGAAATGACTAACAACTGTCTACGCAAAGAAAACGCGCGCTGTCTCTCACGTACGACGAATCACATAATTTCTCCTCGTGTTTTATTAAAAGGGCACCATGCTATAAGAGAATTTTTATGTGGACGACAGAAGACGAAGCAAGAACGGACTTTATGATAGAGAGAGAAACTAGAATTATTCTGCAAGTAAAAACAGAAATCAATGAACAATAAAACAAACACCAGGGCCAAATATTCATTAAGTAAAACTGTTTAAAATAATACAGACAATTATTTTCTTTCTGATCCATTTTCAAGGAAAATAAAATCCGTTAACGGACGAACAAAACAAAGACATTTTATTTTTCTCACTCACGCTTTTACTTTTTAACGGTTTGCTTAGTTTTTTTTACTCAGTTACTTATATTCATATATTATGAGTGTTTTTCAAATTGAAAATTATGATTAATAATAATAGTAATAATACCGACTAAACAAAAAACCTCAAAATTTCAAAAGTTGAAAGTAAAATTATACACGAAACATTTTTTTCACAACGTTATTTCATTTATTTATATTTTTTTAATCAATGTCTTGTGTTGCAATAATTATTTAAAGGTTAAAAGAAAAAACAAGTTAGTTTATTTGATTATAACACGAAATACCATTTTTGAAAAAAAGAGGGGGCTAGATTTGCTGAATGTAGAAGAACCAGATTTTTCGTTTCTGCAATATGTCAGATTTGTAACGATGAATAATAATCACAGGAATTAAAGTAAAATAAAAAAAATACCAAGAAAAAAAACAAGACTTTAAAAGAAGGAAGGGAGGATGACGATAATAAATAAGAAATAAATAATTAATGATGATAAGTAAGAGAGATATGGGGAGGATTGTTCAGTTTGTAGTAAGAAGAAATAGTAAACAAAAAATGCCAATATAGACAAGAAAAAGAAATTATACAATTAAAATAAACAAAAACAGTAAAAATGAACAACACACACACACCTCCACCCACCACCTTTGGAAAAAAAATAAAGATGAAGAAGCAGAAGAAGAAGCACAAACAACCACCCAAAACCAAACCACTTTCTTCACTCGAGTGTGTGTGTGTGTGTATTTATTTCAACATGCGGCCTTTCAGGTCTTTTCACACAAGAACAAGAATAACGCGCGCAAAGAAAAATAATTAATTTAAAAAAATAAAATAAAATAAAATAAAACGCTGGTGCCCGGGTGCACACACAAATAAAAACAGACGAAATATTATAAGTAATTATTATTAATTAATTTAATAATTATTGATGTTTGTGTGTTCAGAGCGGCGTGAATATTTGATTTTATTATTTAATGTGTTTAATTGGGTATAACTTTTTTTTAAAAAATGAAAGTAGACCGGCCGGCGGTGCCTAAACCGGCAATTCATCTCGACCATCACCAGTCACCAGTGTGGAGCTGCCTGCCTGCTGGCTGAGCTGGAGAGAGACTGGAGTTCTGGCTACTGAAGTGAAGTATTCAGCGCCGATAGGGTTGGTTGTGGTGTAAAAATATATCCTAGCTTCTCTCGATCAAACATTATTAAACCTTTGGACCCCAACAGCAAAATTACCAACTAAGTCACTCAGTATCGTTAAGAAAACCATAGTACCAAAATATCGGCATGTCTTCTTTTGCCCTAGGCTATACATATCGGCTCTCTCTCCAGGGTCTAAAGGATTAAATTAACATTTTGAGTTTGTAGGTTTCGAATTTGCTTTGGTTCAATAATGGTCCATATCACCATCCACTACCCATTTTTTTGTTTTGTAAAATAAAGTATAATTTTAACCTTTTCGACTCGAAGGGGCCGATTTATCGGCCTTAGTAACCAAAGGCAAAAAAGCAGACTGACATTTCGACCCTAATATGTTTTTTTTATTATTATTAGAAAGGCTTTGAGTAAATACTTAGTAATATTACTAAGTCAGGATCCAAAGGTGGAAGTTGAAATTTGTGTGTGTGTCTTTTTTTGCCTTAAGTCGCCAGGTCCGATATCAGTTCTTTAGGGTTTAAAGGGTTAAACCTATTTATCAATTTACTTCCTTTTTAATTAAATGGGTTTTCTTAATTACACTAATCGATAACACATAAACCCATATGAAATTTTCGACCAAAAAGAGAAAAGAAACCAAGGGTTTGAGTTATTGTTGTTAAGCAGATTTACAGAAAGTGAAGAAATTGAAATTCCTTCCTTCGTTTTCTTCTATTATTAGAAAATTAATTTTAAAAGATTGTTGTGTGAAAACAAAATCTTCGAATGAAAAGAAACCAGAAACAAAACTGTCAACTTTTGTTTCTCTTTTCATTGGAGAGAGAGAAAATATCATTGTTTTTTCGGAATCCTTGCTTAAAATGAGGCATAATTCAATAATTCATTTCATTTATTATTGAAGGTAATAATGAAGACTATATAGCCCTAATAATAGATAATTATGGGGAGTTTTAAATAATTTTTATGTATTGATTAAAAAAAAATTGTTTTTTGAGTTTTTTTTAACCCTTTGAACCTTATAGGGCTGATATATCGGCCCTGGTGACATAAGGCAAAAGAAGACACACCAACAATATTTTGACCCTAATATGTTTCTCTAAACGGCTCTGGGTGACTACTTGGTATTTTGGATAAGTTAGGATTCAAAATGTTAATTCATGAGCCATGGTAACGGGTGTGGGCAAAATTTGAAATTATTAAAATGTAGGTATAACAAAACAGCAGCAGAGCTAGAGAATTTGTTAATACAGTTCTTTAAACGAAATGATTTTCGAAGATGTTTTTTCTATCAATAAAAATAGTTAAATTTTCTACTAAATTCTTTTTTCTACAAACAACGTGAAAATAATGCATACACATAACCCTGTCTCCACCAGCCGCTAACTAAAGAACACAGTTTGGGTAGCTAAGACGGCACCGCCGCCGCACCGGGCACTGGCAATTGCACTCACTGCCAGCCTTAACGCCACCAGCTACATTCGCCACCGGACAGGGTAATTTAAAAAAAAGTAATTAATTCAAAATTCATAACAATATGACTTCATGTTTATTGTTTGGTTTGGGGAGGTGGAAATCCAAACTTGTGTAGCAGTAGCAAGCTCATATCGGTTTTCTTTTAACAAAGAAAATAATAACTATTACAAAAAAATAAAAGTTAATTTGTTTAAAACTTCATTTCTATTTTTAAACTTCATTTCTATTTTTAAACTTCATTGAAAGATGTTTTTTCTCTTAACAAGAATTTAAAAAGTAAAAAAGAAAAGGTTATTAAATATAAATTGCAACAAGTAGGTAAGTTCGTTTGTTTGTGTTTTACGGCATATCAACCATTTTAGGTCATTAAATGCCAAAAACAATTATTGTACACACACATTTTTGGGGAGAAGAGGAATAACACAATTTTCGCTATTTAATCCATAGCTGGAGGGAATGTAGGGATTTATACCTTTCCCAAGGGTATTTGTCTAAATTATGAACCCAAATGGAACGACTGGGATTCGAACTCGCGTACTATGATTCTGAAGTCCGACTCCTTACCCAGCAGGCCAAATCAAGATGGTCTTGGTCAAATGGACTTTCCCAAGTAGGTAAGTAAGGGTAGAGATAAAAGTAAAAGTGAAAATAGAAATAAATGAAAAAATAAATCGATTTCCCTCCTCAGGTTCTTTTTTTCCTTTCTTTTCTCAATATCATTAACAGGGCTATGCTTAGGAGTCCCGCAGACCCCACAATTGCGGGGAGGGAGCTCCATAAAGCTCATTGGCTTCACATATCTCTTATAATTAAAAAAGAATTACGAAATTGATTATTTAAATTAACTAGAAAATCATTATCACGCTTGAAATATACACTTCTCAACCCATTTCTCTTTCTGTCTATCTCTCTTTCTCTCGATATATATATTTGTATATGTATGTATATATGGTCTTTGATCGAAGGATCCAGTATAATGGGTGGGGGGTAACTTACTTTTTTAGGGGAAAGGGGGCTGCAAGACGCATTCTGCGACGAGGCCACAAGGTGGCTAAGCACGGCACTGATCATTAAATATCATTAATGAATGAATGACATAAAAAGTTGAGTAAGATTCCTTTTCTTCTTTAACAATAAATCATTAGCATTTATTTTGAGATGCAATTTAAATTTCAAGATTATGATTAAATTACACCTCATCCATCCATCTATCCATACCGCCCTAATTTCTATAAAAGCTTCTTTTATTTATTCACTTATTACGGTTTTGTTTTCTCCTTCCGAATTAAAAATTAAAATTACTATTAAAAGATCAAAAGCTGAATAAAGACCAAAAACCATGAAGTGTAAAACAGTGTTAGTCACTAACACTGTTTAGTGTCTGGAGAGATAAGAAACAACTCAAATATGTAAAGAAAGAACTGAAAGTAGAGGTGCGGGTTCAATGATTGCACAGTGAAGACTGCAGCACATAACAGCAACAGATGCAACAAAACGGGCAAAGAGAGGTCTTTCTGCTCAACAACAGCACCATCAGAAGGAAGGAACTCACCATCCCCTACCCTCCCTCACACCAACTGACCAGCGGGTATAACAACGTCCTCAAGTAGAGTTACCCCCTATGGTGAGGACTGGGAGTCTCGGAGTAATCTGAGATTGCGAAAAACTCTACAAATACAGGAAGACTCCGAGCCCGAATGATGAAGAGGACTCCCTACTCAAGAACAACAACAAACAGCACCAAGTCCAGCCAAATCATGTTGAAGACACTAAAGTTAAGCAACATAGAGCCTGTTCAGTACTAAGATGGGTGACCACTTAGGAATATCAGTAACTGAACCAGGTTGGTCAGCGGCATGATCTTTCGAAATCATTATTCGAACTGAAAGACTTCTCCCCCACCCTAACAATGACCAACCATACGAGCTAAAAAAAAAGTCTTAAATAAGAGTTACCCCCCAGGGTGAGGACTTGAAGTCACATGAGATTGCGAAAACTCTATAACAACAGGAAGACTGATCCATACCCAAACGAGGGAGAAAAAGTCTTCCTATCCAACAACATTATTATTATTATCATTGTTATTGTTGTTATTAAATTTCTGTAAATCTGCTCAACAAAAATCCTTTAATAAAAATTATGACTTGTTCATATTTTGCACACATTTTCATCCTATATTTACTTTTCTATTGTGCCCAACCAAGTATGGATATAATGAACATGTAAATGAAATTTCAAGTCTGTAGGTGAAAAATTGGCAGACAAGTTTGTTTTTACACACACACACACTTTAGATATAAAGTACCAAGTAAAAAGTAAAAGATCGTCAGACTAAACTCTGACGATCGCATAAGTGTGAAATTGACAGTAACCAGCAGCTGCCATTTTTCCAGGTTTGGATTTTGAGTTTTACTTTTTACTTTACTATACACAATCACCGATATCGAGCACTCTAACTGTAAATTTGAGCAAGGATATATCAACAGATTGATTCCTATCAATATCATTATATATATATATATATATATTTTTTTTTTTTTTTTGAATGAATCGTATTAATTACAATTAGAAAATAACATCAATAAAAATTTGGATATTTGCATATTGATCTATTTCATTCTTCCATAAATCATCAGTGCAATTTGTCCAAATTCAGAACCACAACCTTCATGATCAGAGACTAACATCTAGGATAACTATGCAATGGGAACAATTCATATTTTATTGAATTAAAAATACTGTCGGAAATATTATTATATTAATAATAATAATAATTATATATTTATATTTTATATATATATATATGTATATGTATATATATATATATATATATATATATATATATATAATAGTTTGATTTATTTTTCACAGTTATATTTCTTTTATTCTTTAGGATGAAATACTTTCTCATGTCATTTCTACGTTTTTTTTTGTATATTTAGAAAAATATTTCATCCCAATTGATATTTATCTTTCTTTTTTTAATGATTGATTCTCTTCTCAATTGCTACTCATGGCACCAACATTCATGTTATTTTCTATAATTGAAAAGATAGGTTCAAATTTCCTACATCACTGTTCTTGTACACCTGATATCTTTTCTTTGTAGTTTTGAGCTTTCAAACAATCAAGCCAATGGACAATTCTTTCCTCTAATCCAAGCAGCGTGTTAGCCGCAGACATTAGTAGCTAATGACCAAATTATGAGTAATAGATGCTACTCAAAGGCAGTTTCTTATTGAAAGATTATACGTTACAAATCTATTTGATAGAAATATCTAACATATGGGAGGGTATATATTTTTTTTTTTTGCTTTGAAAAGTTTACTGAAAATTATACTATGCAGTCCTATTAAAGCTGCTGTTTGTAGGTTAGCAGTAAGTGCTTGGCTTTTAGAAATTTAGTTTGCTAGTTCAAATCCTAATCACTCCAATGAAATCAATTTTTGAATAATATCATTTTGAAATTTTTCCATCCCTTTACTCTGTTCTAACTTTGGGTTTCATAGCATAAAAATAAAATAATACATTATATACATATAATAAATCATAATAAAATAATTATAATACATATAATATATACATTATATAATACATATAATATATACATTATATAATACATTATATGTATTCTTTTAAAACTCTGTTCTAACTTTGGGTTTCATAGCATAAAAATAAAATAAAATAAAAAGTAAATGATAAATAAAAAAAATGGTATATCCTACCTCTGAAATGATTAGTTGACTTACCTGAAAAATAAAGAAAAATGGATTAGAAATCTCAAAATCATAATAATAATAATATTAATAATAATAATAATAATAATAGTTTTACATGAAGGTTCTTGAGTACAAGTAACACCCAATGAAAGGCAAAGAATTTATTAGTGGAAACGTTGTGAATTTAGCAATAACGATCCCCATAAAAGTATGAATAATTTGAGCAGTAATAATAATGAAAAGTCATCTCTCCAATTCAGACAAGCATTATTCATTCAAAGTAATTAATGTGACTCAATATTCCTAAACTTGGCTATCATCACTGCAGTTAGATTTATGTCCATACAACTCACTATATTAATGTCTGCAAGGTTATGCAGTGATAAATTCACAAACTGTGCAGCCATTCATAATGTTGGTTGCAATTCTAAACCAAAATGGCATTACTATTGATGCATGTGTTGATTTAGGTGTATTCCTTTTTATTTGCTGTATATATATATATAAATCTAAGTGATAAGGTTGCTTAATAAATATATATATATACACACATATATATATATATATATATATGTATATGTTTGTATGTATGTATATATTATTTTTACTTGGTGAGCACGAGGCAGCTAAAAGTGAATACAATGGTTTTGACTGGGATTTGAACTCGCGTAATACGATTCCAGAGCCCGATCTTTTACCAATTCTCCAACTTCACTGTATATATGTATGTATGTGTGTATATATATATGTGTGTGTGTGTGTGTATATATATATATATATATATATATATATATATAAATATATATATATATATATATATGTGTG
>JAUZSX010097121.1:0-18478 GCA_034780655.1 Idiosepius hallami
ATCAGGGCACCTTTATTGATGTTAAATTTTTACTATTCCTACCCTGTCCATTAAGTTATTAGGGACAAGGTAACGTCCTTAAAACTTTCTTTTTTTATAAAAAAACAACTTATTTGCTGTCATAAAATCGACAGACCCCGCAATGCAAACACTGATCTTGATGATGAAATTAAGGCCAATTTGTAGATTCAAGATTTCTTCATGCATTTTTTATTGTTTTAAATCTAATTCTGAATAAAAAAGGTTGGTTTTGGTTCAACAGAGATTTGAACTCAGGTAATATAACTCTATAGTCTGAGGCTTTAATCAATTGTCCATTTTGAATGCAAAGTGCAGAGTAATTTTTAGATAAATTATCTTTACTCAAAAATTTATCAGAAGATCTAAAACAAGAAACACTTTAAATATCCCATAGAGTTTGATAGGTAAAAAAAAATCTATTCATGCAGTTTCAGTAGTTTTCTTTTTTAAGAATTATTCTTGTTGTTGGATATAACATGTAAATTTTTGGGCCATATAATTAATATGGATTCGGGTTGTTATCATTGTGTTATTTTCATTTTCTTTTAACCTAATGCAGGTTTAATGGGTCCAGTTTACATATAGTTTAATGGGTCTAGTTACTTAACATCATTTTTGTTTATTTTTAGAATTCTTTAAGATGGGGTTTCATCCATGTATCCATTTTTGCAGACTCTACTTGTCTTCTTTATAATTTTTTTTTCGTATTAGATAAAAAAGAAAGAAAATAAAACCTTGATTGACTCTTAGGGCATATGTGACGCACTGACGCAGACACACACACACAACAGTAGAGAGGCAAGGCATTGAGTCTGTACACAGTTCCAGCCAGGTGAGCATCATTGTCTGAAATAGTGGTTTCATTCGTATCAGAGGATTAGTTTGTCAAAAACATGGCAACAACTATGGAAGAAGGCAGTGCACTCAGTGCAGTAATTGGTAATGCTCTGAGGATACAGTTCCAAGATTTGACATTTTTATCTGGTCACAGTTAATAGACCTGAAGTAGTCCAGAAGATTAGTTGGATGAAACATGGTAAAGAAAGCAACAACTATAAAAATGAATACACTGCAACTGCACAACAGTCTGCAACGCAACAAACAGTAATCACAGACTGTGTGTATTTAACTTGTTCTAGAATGTAATAATAAATTGTACAAATTAATAGAATAAAAAAAATAGGTGCTTTTGCAGAACAAGTAAATGGAGAAATATTTTTTTGCTCGGGGACTTTGCACCGATTGTAAGACAGCAATTTGATTGGCTAGGGTTAGGGTTTAGGGTTAGGTTTTAGGGTTCGACCAAATTTCTCCATTTGCTTGTTCTGCAAAAGCGCCAAAAATATTCCAATTTGTAGCCAGTAGATCATATGATTGATTCTGAGAATTTGGAAAAAAAATGATTTAATGCTTTAAGACTTGACTTGAAATTTGTTGTTGATTTTAAAACCTATGGATGAAAAAGTTATTCCTTAAAAAATTTTATGCAAAAAGGCTTTTAGTTTTTTTCCATCTAGAAATACTAAAAAAAATAATGATTTGTTAAAAAGATTTTATCTTCATGCCCGTGGAGGTTTCACCGTCTAATTAAACATTCATAAGGATTAAAACTTTTCAAAGATATAAAAATCTAGTTCGAAATCTTTAGTTCTTTTCAGTCGTACTCTCTGACTGACTGCAACCATGCACCTGCACCAGTGAGTGCACCATGCACCAGTGCACCACACACCACTCTCCAGCCAGTCACTCCATTCACTCACACAGTGCATGCAGCAGCAGCCAGCCCATATCACAGATCGCACTCACTCACTGGCATCGCACACCGACGCACACCCGCCAACCAATCTCCATTATTGCAATCCTGGGTGAAACTTTTAGCTCGAATTATGAAATGAATAAAGATGGAAGAACTAACTTAACTTATTTAAATGAATGATTATTTTTTAAATAGCTAAAAAAGAGAGAAAAATTGCGTTTAGATTGTAATAGGAACTTTTTATTCTCTTTCTTTTTTTAATTTGGCGACTGAAAACAAAGGGTTGGGGAAATAATATGATTTTAATTGCTGGTGCAAAAGATAATTTTTAATTTAGCTTCAGTCAACCGCAACCGCAACCTACCAACAAACGCAATGAATGAAAAGAAAAGTAAGACAGAAAGGGAGAAAGTTTATTGAAGTTGAATTTAGTTTCTTTTTGATTCATTTTTGATTTTATCTAAAAAGTTTGGTAAAGAATATCACTCACACAAACAAAAATAATTTAATTTAAAAAAAGAAATAAAATGATAGTTTAAAAGTTAAAAAAATACAAAGAGTTCAACTTCACTCACTCACTACAATTATAATTACTGTTCTTTATCTCTCTACACTGACTGACTGATACTGACACCAGCAATAAAGAGAGAAAGAAATGGAGAGAGGAAGGGAGAAAAAAATAAAATGAGTGGGGGAGAAGAGAGAAGAAAGAAAAGAAGATGAGATAAACATAGTGGGAGGGTCGCGGTGGAAAGACAATGCGAGAGAGAAAACACATAGAATGATAGACAACATGACGGAGAGAGAGGGTGGGATCTTTCCTTTCACTATAGTCAGTCTAGTCCGTACGGAGAGACCATTTCGGTTGTCTGCTGGCTGGCCTGCTAGTACTAGAGACTAGACTAGTCCCTTTATGCTGTTATGTAGATATTTATTAAGTAGCAGATTTCTTTTCTTTTTTTTTTTTTAAATATACACTAACAGTAGTTTAGGGCCAACTATAAATAACATCACTAAAAAGCAGTAATTGACTCAATTGAGATATTTATTTATTTAAAATCAACTGTCAACAAACACCCTTTTTCCTTTTCTTACTGTATCATTACCCGCTTATGAATTCCATATGACAAGTCAAGATGCATCGACGTTTTCACACAGTTTAAGAAAATCAACTAAAAGCAGTGAAAACATTAATTGAATTTACTAAAAACCCCAACTTAACAACGAGTACCACCAAACCTCGCCGTGTCTGTTTCTCTACTTTTACTTTTTATTTACCTTGAACTTGTATTGTTTGTGCTGCTGCTGTCGTGTCGTGGTGCATGTGCGGTGTAAACATTAACAATAACCATATTTCGAAAGGAATAAAGATACAAGTAAAGGCGAAAAAGAATAAATTATCAAAAACTAAAAGTCAAACAATTCTTACAAAATCAATAAGTGCAAAAGCAAAGAAAACTAAAAAAAAGCTTCTTTCGATATTTTTTTTTTCTTTTCGGATTATACCAACCACACAAAAACGGACGACTTGTTTAAACCAAAAAATATAAAAATGAAAAACATGAAGACATTGGATTTTGTTTTTTTGAGAAAAATATTTAAATAAAAAAAGCAAAAGAAAAAATGACGCTGAATGAAAAGAAAATCATTTTGATACGAAATCGAAATTGAATTGGATTATCATTGAAATTTGAATTATTTGAAATCAATACAACAATTTACGAAAGAAAATTTACAAAGATTATTATTTGTTAAAAAGAAATCGTATTTGTTTCTAAATTTAATATTCATTTATCATTTATCGCCTTAAAAACAAAAAAAAACAAATCATCTTGAAAACAGAAAAACTTAATTCTTTTGGTATCTTCGATTGTTTTTCATTTCATCCAGTCCAAATGTCGAATCGTATTTCGGTTACTGGGGCTGCATCGTTCGTGGTCGGTCGTGAAGCATTTAGAACTTTTTTTCTGATAGATCAAAACATTTAAAGCTAAAATCTTTTTAACACATGTGACAAGAAAACTAAAAGAAAGGCCGACACTTCTTCGAGTTTCAATTTTCGTCATCTTTTCATCATGGCTACTCCAGTGAAAGTTTTGGTCTACGGACTTTTTAGTGCAGTTTTACCTATTTCGCTACTCTTAGGTGAGTACACAAATCTAAACAAATACCTTTTTATTTAATTTTTAAAACATTAAAGTCGAATTTAAACTTGATTTAACTTGTATTGTTGTATTTTATTTTACAATAGTTTCTAATGTGCCCTTGCCCTTTTCCCCATTATTTTTGTAAGAGGGTTTAAAAATTAATGATGAACAGTTAGTTTTCTTTGTTTTTAATTCTCAAAATATAAAAGTTCTAATTAAGTATTTTTTATTTGTCTAAAATTGTTTTTATTGATGGATTTTAAAATATTTAGTTTTCTTTCCGTTTTTTTCTAAAATAGAAACAGAAACTAAAATTGTAATTATACTGGATTTTTAGTTTAAAATAAACGAATTAACAAGTGCCTTTCACAAATTTAATTTTCAATTTGATAATTCAGTTAAGTATGTTTAAAATCCTTTCTTGTGAAAATAAACTTAGAACTTTTGCGATGATATTGATATTTGTACGTGACAGACACAAATACAATGTCATGTTGACGTATGCCACGAGTAGTTTATCTATTTTCATTTAACTTTGAGGTGATACGAGAGAACCATTATTTCACCACATATTTAAAAAACAAAAAATTACAGGAATTCAGTTAAGAAGCTGAAAAAGATTTCTCTTTAGTTGTTCAACTTATTTCCTAAATTAGCAGCTAGCAGCCACCACCAGCAGCTGTAGTAGTAGTAAGTAGTCCACCAAACTCTTGAGTTAGTTAGGAATGAGTTCTAAACGAATTTTTTCCCTCAATAAATGGTTATTTTAGGGAAAATATAAGAAGTTTAAAGTCGTGCGTGAAGTGAATCTGTCCTGGCTTTTAGTGACTGTTTTTTACCATAAACAAGCCAAATCATTAATTTAGGCAAAAATAATCTAATTTTTCAAGCAATTCCTAACCCAAAAGGGCTTCGACCGCTAAATACTAAGAAACTTGAAACTACTACTACTATCTTTGTATTTGAAGGTGAAATAGCCCCACATTTCATTGAAATGGGCGAGCTATTTTTTTTGTTGACAAAGCAACTAAAACTCGTCATTTATAAGATTAGTTTAATTCATTCGAACTTCGATTTATTCTCATTATGTCGTGAAATAGAAGGAAAGAAGGGCAGTCAAAATGTGAAATGATAACAAAGATGAGAATCAGAATCAGTGGCATAGCTGCAGGGGGAGGGGGCGGTCCGGTCCGCCCCGGGTGTCAGCAGTGACAACACAATCCCAACAATTTTTTTTAGCCAGGCTAAGTTGCGGAAATAGTTGGAATATAGAATAAAGTAATTACATAGTGTGTGTCGTTGGTTGGTGGGGTTACATGTCAAATTAAGAAAAATAGACAAAACCCAAAATCTTATCAAACTAAATTTTTTTTCAGACTAAAGTTTCATTCATTCTTCTTTTTTTTATTAAAAAATAATTTTGGATGTCAGAAACTTCGCCATATGTAAATTCTGAATTTAAATTCACTATGAATAATGTCAAATTATCTCTATTGTACCATCATAAAAAGTCTGTTTTTATTGGAATAAACTGAATATTTATTAACCCTTTCGACTCTTATATCGGCCTTAGTAAAGAAAGGCAAAAATAGACACACTGACAATTCGACCCTGTTTTTTTTTATAAAACGGCTCCAAGTGACAACTTGGTAATATACTAAGTCAGGGTCCAAAGATGGAGGTTGAAATATCGTTGTGTGTTGTGTTGTGTATGTGTCTTCTTTTGCTTTAAGTCGCTAGGGAGGGTCGATTCGTTATTTATTTCGGTTAAGCCCTTAAGAATGTTTTTGTTTAATTGTTGAAAAAGTGTTTAAACCTTGAGGCTTCGCGTACTGACTGCAACTGCCGACTTGATTCTGTTTATTTAATAGAAAACCTGAAGAAGGCCAAAGAATAAATTGTCCGAAACGTAGTGAATAATTGGCAAATACAAAGATGAGAGCCTAAGTCCATATAATAAATATGCAGAAAAAACCTTGAGATTAATTAAGGAAAGATGGAAATAATGGGTGATTGCTTGAGTTCGGATGCAAATAATTTTTTGTCAATAATAAAGTAAATAGAAAGAAAGAAATCACCGATTCAAGAATTATTTTTTTGTGTGTGTGTGGGGTTGGGGTGTAGTGTTTACAGATTAAATCTTTGAACAACTTTTGTCCACCCGCCCCCCATAACAAACTATGATGACTAGTTAAATTTTCAATAAGATTATATTGTTTGGAGTGGGGAAGGGGAACCCCAGAAGTGGAGAACGAATTGATAAAAATTATATTTTCAAAATTAAACTCACAGACCAATTTTAAGATCAATAATTGTAAAGCCCCCCCCCTTTTTAAATTAATTATTGAGTGAGTGAGTGTGCGGTGGGTGCGGTGCGGTGAGTAGTCATTTCGTCAGTGTAGTCACCATTTCCACTCACTTATACTCACTGACTCATATTTAACTTTTAAAGAAGTCCATAACCTTAAATTGAATTTATTAAAATTTTTTGCTTTAGTTTTACTTTTATTTTATTTTTTTATTTTCACTTTTTTATATTATATTTCATATTTATTTAAAATTTTAATTTATATTCATATATTTATATTTATTTAAAAATATTTATATATTTTTTACTTTTATATTATTTTAATTTTATTTGGAATAATCGAAAAAGGAAAATTAAATTTGAGTTTGATGATACTTTGGGCAGATAGGGCTCATTAACAAGGGAGAGGATCTCATCTAGGTGAAATGCAACAACACTGATTTCACGAGTCCAATAAAGGTCCTCCTGGTTGGGGGTTTAGCATAGGGTTTGTTAACCGTTCTCGTAAAATAAAAATGCTACGGAAACAGCAAAAAAATAAATTTGCTGCCCAATGCACCAGTGCAGTGCACCACACCAGTGACACCACCACTGAGTGTAACGGTTGAAGATGAATGATGATACTTAATGAAAAATTGCTGCTTCCACACACCCCACACACAAAGCAAGTAACTAATAACAGTAAACAATTATTTGAATTATAAATTAATCTTATGTCAATACCACTTAATCTAAGTTTCAATATCATTTTTAAAAAGACTAGCTTTAGGTAATAATTGAAACCAGGCATTTAATTTTGATAAAAAAAGTTTCTTTATGGCTTTCTTTGGAATGTGCATGCACTGCATGTGCACTGAACAACTATAAACTAACTGGCTGTTCATAGCTCAGCTAGCTTACTCACCACCACAAGATTCCAAAGAAAGTCATTAAGTGCCACAGTGCCACACTATGCCACAATGTTTTTCTTTGGTTTCTTTACGTATGGTTTGTTATTGTTTCTTTTTTTTTCTATTGCAACTATTGAGACAAATAATATTCTGTAAGTGACCAGAAGAAAAGAAGAGACTGAACTGACTGTGTATGACTGACTAATGACATGAATCAAATATAGACTTTCTCTTTCCTTTTGCAATTTGAGATCTTGCCTTAAATAAGACGACCAACATAACCTATAAAATAACAAAGAAGAAAAAGGCCAACTGTTCTTTTCGATTTTATTGCCTTAAAGAAAATTTAGTTGCTGACATTTCCACGAGAGAGAGAGAGAGAGAGAGAGAGAGAGAGAGAGAGATAGCCAGCTAGCTAGCTATATATATATAGAGAGAGAGATGCATATGTAGCAATGTACCCTTCAGTATTAACTAAAAAATCAGTTTTTTAATAAGCCCCGACTGATATAATCTTGGACATTTATTCTCTTCCTACAGTCATTGCAATAATGCACTGCAGTGAGTGCACTGCTTTGTATAACACAAAAGACGATCCAACAACAGATTGTCTATGAAAATATTCCTTAAGCCAATGAATCTCCTGGTCACTGGCAAACAAACCCAACACCTCTAAGATGCGGACGGTATAAAGTTCTTCAGGGTGTCGTCACCAAGGCGTGGGACTAGTTACCCTTCACCATTTAATTAAAAATCAGTTTTTTAGTAAGCCCCAACTGACATAAAATCCTGGACATTCATCCTCTTCATGCAGTGATTGCAGAGTGCAGTGCAGTGAGTGCATGCAGTGCAGTCTAAACTGGAACTAGCTTGAGCTGTAAAAATAGGTTCATCATTATCATTAAATATCTTTATCTACGATAAATTGGATTCAAAATTCTCATAAAATAAATCAAATTAATAAACAAAACTAAACCTAAATTTCTTCTACTGGTTATTGTATTCATTACAAGAATAATAAGCTACTATTCTTTGAGCTCTGTGGGGAAAACCAACAAGGATTGATTTTCTTTTTTTTCATATTAGCGGAAATAGAAATTATTGTTGATAAAAACTTAAGTTTTTTCCTGAAAAATGTGACTTTACAAATAATGATGATGACTGATAGAATGGATGCAAATTTTGAATATTTATTTTTGAATTTAATAAAAGATTATTTTTACTTACGGGAACTATCCACTAAGACTTGTCACTTCTTGAACTTTGTGACCATACTGTTTACTGTTTGTGTTTCTTGCTTTCTGTTTTTCTTTCTTTCTTGCAAGAAAAGAGATCCACTTGGGACGGTTGATGGGCAGTCAGACTTTGAGATCATTCTGTTTATGCTCATATTCCAACTAATACCATTAGGAGAGGTATGAATCTCCACATTTCCTCTAGTTATGGGTTAAATAGTGCATATTGTGTTAATCAAAAAATATGCATGCGGGCAAACAGAACTTTTCTTAAAAATAATTGTTCTCTGCATTAAATGACCTAAAAAGGTTATGTCGCAAAACTAAAACAATTTCTTGTGTGAAACTCAGCCAACAATTTTTATGAATTGAATGCAGTATTTTTTGTTATTTTATCTCTTTTTGTTTTGTTTTACTGTCAGACAAGAATGTCACTCCAATCATCACTTGTCCCAACATTTATGACTTTCCCATTTCTAGCTTTATGAAAAAACTTTAGAAAAAAACTTTTCCTCATTTTTTTTATTTTGTAAAAAGACCAAAAAAAACAAAGAAAGTGACATGGCTCTTAAAAAAAACCAAAACAATGTAATTTAACGGAACCACCAAAAACTACTGGCTAGATTGGACATCAAAGAAAACTTCTTTATTCTAGTTTGTGACAAAAATCCAAGGTTTTATTGAATTGTCTTCAATATGGTGGAATTTGGAAGCAGTAATTGCATGACATGAAACAAACTGTGTTGAGAAGTTTTAGCAGCAATTACAAGAATGATATGATTGAAGGAAAGGTCAATAGCAGTCTCAGTTACAATTCTGTTCAGTTACATTTGTCTGTGGCCAGTTTTCAAGAGTTTGTCAATTTGGCATTAAAGTTTTTAGTCATTATTGCTGCAATGAAATCTCTTTAAGTGCATGGATTATGATCTCTTGAGACTGATAAGGGCCTATCATTTTAAAATGGAACTCATTCTCTTTATCAATATTTCCTTATGCTCATATGCATATGACACATAAAGATCAACAACCTTGGTTGGCAATCAGTGTAGGAGAGAAGTAATTTTAGATTTAAAAAAAAGCCGTAAACCTTGAAGTTGATAGTTTGACATTGTTTCATTTAAATAACTTCATTAAATTACAAGGTACATTTGCTATTATTTTTACTACCTGTTGTGATGATTCAGGAGATTATCATCTTTTAAAAAATCAAGTTGATCAACTTAGTATTGTTTGGTTATTTGGAAAAGGAGGCTAATATTCATTCACTTCTAAATACTTTCAGTATTGATCCATATTCGTATCCTTTGGTGCTGATATGTTGAATATATACTAGAAATATTGCTAGGCTTTGCTTGGTGCTGGGGACTTGCCACTAAGATAATTCAGAAAGCCTAGGAAGACACTCAATAATTTTTTTACTCTAAATTTTATACTATACTAAAATCATTTCTAATTCTTTTTATACTAAATTTATTTCCGATTCTTTTTTTTTAATACTAAATCAATTTTTATGCTTTTGTAATTAACAAAGTCTATTAAATAGAAATCCTGTACTATACACATGCAAGTTTTAGTGGTCTGAATCATTTTTATATAACTATTATAGCTTTTTCTGAGTTCTAAAGTCTCTTTTTGTTTTTCTATTTTTTTTTGCTTAATAATAGATAAGTTACAATAAAAAAAATTTTATATTAATTTTAATTTTATTTTAATTCATTTATATTATTTGAACAACACTTGTTTAAGGAAAAAATTTTTTTTTTTCGAAAATGCTTTTGAAAAATGTATTTGAAAATGAATTGTCCATTAATTCTGTTATTTCTTTATTTTTGATTCAAAAATGCTTTTTTGTATTTTCTCTGTTTTTAAAAAAAAGATTTTTAAGCAACGATCTCCACTGCTCTCCAAAGAAGTTAAGCAATGTTCAGTCTGGTGACCATTAGGTGGGTGACCATTTAAAAATACCAGTGTTCACAGTTCAATTTCTTGTTTTCTTCTAGAAATGTAGTGTCTACTAGATCTAGTCACTAGCAGTAAACTAGAAATTTGAAACTGGAATCAAACACAACAATCTAATTTATATAAATATATGTGTATATTTATAGGTATTTATATGTATTGGTACCCAAGGGTGCAGATATAGAGCATTACCTTTCTTTGTTCTTGCCAGCAATGAAACACAATTACCATTTTTTTCTACTGTTATGAGTGTTTGTCTAGTCATTTCAGACTTAGCTGGTGTTTAGGAAAGCTGGATAAACACGTAATCTTGTATGCCAGATTTTTGTTATCTAAAATCTAATGTTTGAGAATAAAAGCTCATGGAATTGCTTCTTTCTTGATAAGATGATCCAATTTTATTGTCAAAAAATCTTTTTAAAAATAGGCTTTAACCCTTTGGACCCTCAAGGGTCTATATATTGGCCTTGAAAACATAAGACAAAAGAACTCACACCAAAATTTTGACCCTAAACTGTCCCTCTGATATAACAGCTCTGAGTGACTACATGGAAATTTTGATAAGTTTGCTTTGAAAGGGTTTATCAGTATTTTGATTTTTTTATATTTATCCAGAGAGTTAATTCTTAATGTTAGGGAAAATTAGTAGATATTTGAAATATTACAAAGGTAATAAAAATGAAAATGTTGGAACAAAATTAAAAAATGTAATTCTTTTTTAAAATAGCAGTTGAAAACTGTTCTTGGAAGATGTATAGTAGCTAAAATACAACAAGCTGAAAATATGATTTACTAAGATTTATGTATTAACATTTTTTCTTGATCAGTATTTCTAATTTTTTTAATTATCTGCTATAAAACTTGAACAGGTCTCTTTTTCATTCTATTCAAAAAAATAATTCTATTTATTAATTTCTTTATTAATTTTCAATTGAAGGCAATGACTAATTTTCTACCCTATTCAAATGTTTTTGTCAAAATACTACACAATCACTATAAATTGATACCATCCATCAAAAGCAATTAAAAAAAATCTACAGAAACTGAGAATACATTAGAAAGATCATTGTGCATTAGGCAGAATATAAACATTCATATACTCCCAGACAATTCTACGCCACATTCATAAGACTTATATGATATCAGTGTGCCATGGCACGATTGGGAAATCAATGCTTGAAAGATATGTTAATAAAAGAAAGCTATTTAAACAATAGCACAACATTATAAGGAGATTTCTACCATTTTCTAAGTATATTGGTTCAAAACACACTCAGTTGAGAACCAATACTTTCTCTAAATATGATAAATCACACATTTTGGTGGAAGATGGAATGAAATGGATTACCAGGAAAAGACATTTCATTATCTGGAGATGGAAATGAAGTTGTTAGTAGGAAGATGTTTGTGTTGTTTTTTTTGAGCCAAAAACTTTGTTGATTTGTTTCCTTATCTGACTGTTTCATTTAACTACTGAACTGAATATCATTGAAAAGTTGATTGTATATAACTGTTTCTCTTAACTGTTGAATATATTTTATGTTTATAAAATGAGGACTTTGATGTTTATATTGTGTTTTTATCAGAGAGTTTGTGGTTGTTATCATTCAGTTATTACGCCTGAGAATTTACATAAATTTCAATTACTTTTGTAAAGTTATTTCAATGTTAATGGAATATAATAGTACTTATAAATAGCAATACAGTTTTTATAATAATAATGCTAGTAGAATTATATTTGAACTAAAGAAAAAAGTAATCTAAAAAAAGAAATTTCTTAGTTCAGTGAACTAATCCTGCTTCATTACACAACTAATCTTTAATAAAACAATAATCCAGACTAATGACAACCTCTAAATAGTGTGTTGTGCCCATAATACCAAAATAGAAAATAAAGTTAAATGTTACATTGAAATGAATAAAAACTATGAATTGCAAACATTATTTTCTTAATCATCCATCTGTATCATCACAGTTCTTCAAATATTATGCACCAAAACCAAGTATAGATGGTCATTAACTAATGACAGACATTAAATTTGAAAATGATTTTAACACAATAATAGGAAAAAAAATAATTCACAAAGCTATTTCTTAAAAACAAGCCATCCTAGCAAATATTAAGTATCAAGTTCAAAACATTTGTGTATTTTTTTTTAAATAATCTGGGAATGGCAAATAAAAAAATCAAAGAAAAAAAAAAGAACATTCTAGTCTGATAAAGAGTTACCTATATGAATTCTTTTTCTTAATTCTTTCTGAATTTCTTTTTCAAAAACACTTTACTGAAGCTACTAAGATGACTTTGGCCCAGCTTACATCTTGGTTGTTGTAGGTTGTTTGTTCCTGGAGGAAGCTCATATAAGATGACAAGTTAATTTATTTTATTACCTAAAATAACTCTAATACAGATGGATATAATCATAAACTGCTAATGGGTGACTTGCCATGACCTTATCCTTAACTACATGATCCCCTAGCTGGTTAAAGAGCATTTTACAAGGCCATCTTGCTTCACTTCTGCTTGGTGACTCTACACAGAATAATATTTGCCCAAAGGCCATTTATAATCTCAAGAATGGTTTAATGAAAATTATAAAATTATAGAAATGAATTTTTGATGTAGATTAAATTAAGTTCTCAAAAGAGTGAAAAAACACTTGAATTGCTTTAAATGTCAAAGCAGGATGTAAGACTGGATGTCATGGAATATTGAGCTTTTAAAAACTTTCATCAATGAAAGCAGTATGTAGAAAAATCTGATTTATTTTCATTGGAAGGGTTTTTTGAGATTTGGGCTAATTAAAAGATTTTCTGTAAACTAAACAGTCGATACTGAAAAAGATTTTAAAAGTTAAAAGAGTTGTTTTCACTGACAGTTACCATTTGAGTTGGTTTTGTAGACTTTAGTTGCATAACATAGTGTGGAATTTTGCTTAGTCATCATTAAAAAAACTGACATTAGTTATGTTCATTTTTAAATGTTTGATAATGGATTAGTTACATTCTCAGATATCTTATTTATTTGGTGAGCAGCACCAACCAAGTTTGGAACAAGGCCATTTCTAAGGTGAATGCAATTGTTTTGACTGGGATTTGAACTAGTGTACTATGATTCCAGAGCCCGAGCTTTTACTAATGCTCCAACTTTGCTGCCCAATTACATTCTCAGATATGATCTTGATAATGTCATTAAATTTCAAAATGATTACATTATTTTTATTGTTGAAATTTTTATAACTCATATTCTGGTATCCCTCGAAGATCTGTTGCCAGTCTGAAGTAAATTGTCTTGCATCATAGCTCAGTTGAAATGAAGAAATGCCATTTTGATTAATTATTTATATCTAAAGAACATTATTAAGACAAAAAAATTGTTTTATTGAATAATAGATATTTTTATGAAGTTCACATAAACAATATTGTATTGTAGTTTGTGTATTCATATTCCTCTTAAATCTTCAAATAGATAACTGTTTGTTTAATGCTGATTGCACTTTTCCTGATGGAAAAGGGTTCAATATTTTGTTTTAAGGTTATTAGTTTTGTTTATTATTGTTAAGCATCAATACTGACAGTAATTGTCCTACTCCACCCCACTCATAGACAAAAATAACAGGGCCAAGTTTTTCGCATTTTTCACATTCCAGTTATAAGTTTCCTAGGTCAAGATATCTTTCAATTTATATATTTTAGAGATTATTGAAATTATGAAGTGCCCTGAAATTTATCTATGTGTAAGAAATATTAGATTACAATACATGTCATTTTATCGAGTTTTTATCTAACTTCAAGAAGTTATTTGTGGCACAGAATTCTAAAATAACCGCTTAGGGCTGTAACAATATTCCTTTATTAAAGATTATTCTTGACTACTCCACAATTTTACCATTTCTTTTAATTCTTTACTTATTAGTAGGGCAGTGATAACATACAAAAATATTCTTGTTACAGCCCTAATTGCTAGGAATATGACAAGTATATTCTTTAATAAAAGAAAATTGCCATAGCCCTAATCATAACTAACAAAATTTTTCGAGCAAAAATAACTTTTCAGATATATGTATTTTAATGCCACACTTTTTTTTACTTATTCAAATAGAATATTTGGGTAGTATTTGGACTTTTACCACAAAAAATAAAATCTAGTGAAGCTATTGATTCTAAAATACTGACAACTAGGCCTATTTAAAATTTTATATTTTCTGATATAATGTAATAATATGAGGTCAATATCAAATTGTATGAACTATAATTAGACATTTTTGGAGCATATACAATCTAAACATAATTAAATGCAGAAATAAAGGCTTTTAAGTTTCTTAAGCAGATAAAAAATATTAAGAAATATCTTGCGTTTAAGATCAGACTATACAACGTAAATAATATTGAATCTGTATAGAAAAGTAAATTATAATTTATTATAATATACTTTAGATATTATTACCTCTAGAAAACCAATTATCCATTTTATGAATCATGGAACACATTTATTATTTTTGTTTTATATATTTTTTGTAACCATGTAATAAAGATGTCCTATAATTTTGTGCAAATTTTTCCCATTCTTAATGCACCTACACCCTTGCCTCTTTGATCTCTTTGTAGCACCCCTGCCCCAACTTTAATTTCATTATTTCTTTGAACTTCTCCTGCTGCTGTTTTGGAGATTCATAAATGACCTAAATATTTTGAACAGATTTGATGCCAAACTTTTTCCTGCTTTGACAATATTTTTGTTTGTTATTATCGTAACATTAAAAAGGGACTGCCTGGCGTCTGTTCACTGAAAAGTGCAGAGTATAGCTTGGCATCTGCATTTCTAATATGATATTTGGTTGTAGTGTAGGGGTTTGATGGATAAAAAAAAGAGATCGATATAAGAAGGCAAGGAGGGAATTAGATGCCAATTACCACCAATGCACATCTCTTCATCTTCTTTCCCCTTTCCCACACAAAGCTTTATTTTTTAATACTTTAACTGCTGCCCTTTAAAACTGGAGAGGAATTGGCAGCTATATATAACAATGTGTCTTCACTCATCCTCCTTTTTCCTTTATTGAGTAAACACAGTATGATTCATATCAAATAATCCCCATAAGAACTTTTACTTGATAAATTATTAGTACATAACATATTTAATTCCTTATTAGGTTATGAGCACTTTTCTAGCATATATTTTCTTTTTTTATTTAAACCAAAAGAAGGACATCAAATTGATTTTTTTCAATCTTCTTCAAACTGAGGCACAAGCACAACAACAGTCAACTAATTTTCTTTTATCTAATCCTTATAGGGTATGACATAAAAATTTATTATTGGGAATAGTTGTAATATATCTAAGTAAACCGAAAAAAACTAAGAAAATTTTTCTTGTTTAGAAGTGATTTACTAAAATCATTTGCATGGCCTTGCTCATGGGCTGCTTAGGTGCTCATTTTATGCTCATTTTGATCTGTTTTTTGTCATTACCAAATTGATTTTTTTAAAAGAAATGTACCATGATTTTTTTGAAAGCTGAAAATTATTTTTTAAAGGTATATTTTTTCTATATTTTATTTAATATATTAAAATCTTAACTTTTCCTCCAGTAATGATCTATAAAAAGAAGGATCAAAGGAAATCTCTTAGAGCCTACCCAACACTTTTGGTTGCTAATATTAAAAATTCCTTCAATTTTAAACTTAAAATTTTCATTTCTTATCACTCATTGTTATATTCTTTATATACGATTAACACTAAATTTCTTCTGAATGCAATTGATTAATATTTGCTTTTATGAGCTTAAGTTGACATAAAAAGTTGATTATTGATTTCTTATGAAAAGCTGTTTTGTACAAAATCATTATTATTTCCTCCCACAAAAAAGCTATGAAAGCTTTTTCCAACTTCCAAAGTTCTTTCTTTTATTGAAACTTTTTGAAATAATCAATTTAAAAAAAAGAAGATAAGTTTGATATTTAAGAATGAACTTGATAATTCCTATGAATCAATTAGCTATATTTTTAAAAGTTATTTTTAATTAGTGATTAATCTATATTATTTGTATTGATGTCAGAATTTTCTTTCAGTAATTTGTTTATTGTTAGGTGTTATAAAAGACTTGTTTCAATAATACTCTGAAACTAGAATTTCCAATTAATGGAATTGAGTTTTTGCAATGCAGGTTGTCTGTGTTCCCTGTTTTCTATTGTAGATTAATGAAACAAACAACATTATTAAATTGATTACATTGTTCATATACAATGATGTTTTTATATGGTTTGCTTCTTTGTTTCTTGATATTTTCCTATCATTTATTTTGTTAATGTAGAGAACATGTAAAATGAACCAAACAATAAATCTACAAGAAATAAAAGATAAACCAATGCATTCAGAGTTGTTAATCTAGTTATTATTTATTCTAGTCTATCCTTTTTCAAGTTCAAGGTAGCCAATCTACTATAACTTGTATTGTTCAATTACAATATTCTAATTCCACTTCTATAGACTTGCTAAATCTTTACCAGCCATCACTAGATTAATATTATCCAAATAGCAATTTTTAAATTTATGTCAAACATTATTTCAATCATGCTATTTAAGTTTGCTTATGCTTGATTTTAAATTTTGACAAGGTCAACTTATTTGTAAATGGAGATATTTTATTTACTTGGTGAGCACCAACCCAAGTTTGGCACAAGGCCATTTTACATGCTTTTACCTGGGCTTTTTACATTAGGTTTACCTACTTGAGCTGCTCTACCGAGTTAATGATCCCCATCTGCCCGAAGCAGCTAAAGGTGATTGCAAGGGTCTTGACTGGGATTTGAACTTGCATACTACGATTCCAGAGCCCAAGCTACCAATGCTCCAACTTTGCTGTAAATGGAGATATACATTTGAGGGTTAACTGATTTACGTAATTTATGACTGATTTTTATTACTAAACTTTTGTAGAATCAAATACAATAATCATTAAGATTTTTCTTAATCATTAAGATTTTTATCAGTCATAAATTACAAAATTATCTCTGAAATTTCTCTCTTTCTGAGAAAGTGTTAAAGATTAAATTTACATATATAATCCTTAAGCCAGGATTTAATGGAAATAATCCTACTTGATTTACAAAGAGGAATTAACAGAAATTAATCATTTTTTGGTATGGAAAAATAACCTAGGTTGAGTAAAAGATGAGCTGAAGAGTCTCATAAAATTACTGACTTAGACAAAAGCTATTTGAAGAAGTGTATGTAAGCCAAATAAAGTTTCTGAAATGTTGAAAAAAATAACAAATATGATTTTCAGAGATTAATTATTAATTCTATAAAAATTTTACCAAATTTTTATCCTTGGTAATAATGTAATTTGTATGTGAATGTTTATAATTGAAATTTCTCATGAGTATATGAAAAAATCAGATAAATAAAAAAAATAATTACCCTACTTTCATCAAAGTTTTTTTTTTCATAAAATTTTATCTTCTATTACTACTAGAAATCATACAATTTGTAAGTTTTTATTTGTTTAATTCAGTGAAATATTTTCTTTTTTACTTTGAGAGATTTATATTATTTCCATTTTAACTCTAACATGGCTGCTTAATGAAGAAACCAGAAATGCTGGACTTCCTTAACAAAATAATAAGAAAAATATTTGGAGCTAAGCAGATGTTAAATGTCTTTCTCTGGACATTTCATTACTTAAAATTAAAAATACCTGAAATAACTTTTGGTTTTATGGCAGAAGTAGAATTTCCAAGTAGTATTGAATCCTAACTATTGGCGATAATTGAAAATCAGGTCTCATTATATGTTTTTAGTTAGAATTAGATTAGGAAAATGTATACATTGACTGCCGTCAACCGGGGTGACTTTAAACAGCGGGGTGCCTTTGAACGAAATCTGTTTTTTTTTTTTAAACGATGTTTAAGATATTTTTATGGGCCAAAAATGTAATTGTACATTCCAAACACATTAAAATACCATAGGAAAAAATAATTTTCCCTATTCCTCCAATTATTGCTTTTTTTCTGGCCATGTACTTTTTGTTGTAAAAAACGTGCATTTTTCATGTGCCCAAACTTCCGACTCTACAGGAACCTTGGTAACCCTCAGCAACAAAGTTGATGTAGGGATATACATGGAAACATGTTGTCTGAACATATATGGAGTGTCACAGA
>JAUZSX010097230.1:0-18478 GCA_034780655.1 Idiosepius hallami
CACTGTTTAACCCATAGGTGGAGGGAAGATAAGGCTTCATGCCTTTCCCAAGGGTATTAGCAACATGTTAACGTAGACGGAACAACTTAGACTTGAACCCGCGTAGTACGGTTCCGAAGTCCAATTGTCTATCCACTAGGCCATGACGACTGTGTGTGTGTGTGTGTGTGTGTGGGTGTGTGTGTGTGCTCATGTCTGTGTGTGTGTATGTATATATGTATGTATATTAGGAAGGAAAACACAAAAAAGAAAAAAAAAGCCCTAAAAAAGAAAATCTGTTTTTCTGGTTTGTCTTGAAAGAATCATAGAATGGTAAAGACTCTTTGACATCAACTTGGATTTCTTTACAAATTCTTTGTTCCACTTTCCACTTAAGTGCACCAACTTCAAAATTCTTGCCACATTCGAAACAAGCAGAAAAGGTTGAGATAATGTCAAAGAAACTTCCTTTTTTTTCTAACAATCTTCTTCGATTATTTTAAGTTCAAACTCGTTTCACAAGGAAATTTCAAAACATTTCGAAGACAAAATCTACGCATTATCTTTTACCTCTGTCCTTTTCTTTATACTGTATAAACTTGGTGAGCAGCACTAACCAAGTTTGGCACAAGGCCATTTTTAAGGCGAATGCAATATAAATAGTAACATTAGATATATTATATTTACTTAGTGAGCAGCACCAGCCAGAATTGGCACAAGGCCAATGGTTTTGACTAGGATTTGAACTTGCGTACTAAGACTCCAGAGCTCAATGCTCCAACTTCACTGTCTTTTTCATTATAAATACAAACTTATTCAGCGTGTTCAAAAAGTTGGTGTTCAGTAGAAAATAATATCTTAATACCAATGAAAGGCATTTCCAGAATTTTCTTTTAGCTGTGATATTGCAAATAAATAAAACCCTTTTTATTGGTCAAAATTGTATTGTCTTAATAATTTAGAGTGAAATTTACTGTTTATTAGTTTATTTCAATTTCTATAGACCCATAGTGCACAGGAACTTTTTAGACAGCCTGTAAACTCTTTTATTGGTCGAAATTGTATTGTCTAAATGTTTTAGAATAAAATTTACTGTTTATTAGTTTATTTCAATTTCTATACAACCATAGTGCACCGGGACTTTTAGGACACTTAGTAAACTCTTTTATTGGTTAAAATTGTATTATTTAAATGTTATATAATACAATTTACTGTTTATTTAAATTTGTATATAGCCATAGTGCACAGGGACTTTTGGGACACTTTGTAAACTCTTTTATTGGTAAAAATTGTATTATTTAAATGTTATATAATAAAATTTACTGTTTATTTAAATTTGTATATAGCCATAGTGCACAGGAACTTTTTGAACACTTTTTAAACTCTTTTATTAGGAAAAATTGTATTATTTAAATGTTATATAATACAATTTACTGTTTTATTTAAATTTGTATATAGCCATAGTGCACAGGAACTTTTTGAACACCTTGTACCATTAAAAGTATCAAATATCCCAGCTTTAAGCTCTGGGCGGCAGATTTAAGCAGGGTTAAGATTTAAAACGAACGTCTGCAACAATTTAATCTTCCTGTTCAAATCCTCTTTTGTCCATCATAGAGACCTGAAGGGATATTTCAAAAAGCTTTTCCATAACAATTTCTTTATTTCAAGAATTTAAAAAAGTCTTTTTGTGGGTTTTTTTTTATCAACAACAGGAATATTAAGAAATGACAACTAAAAACCATGAATGATTCAAAAATGAAGAAGGTCTCTTTTAGAGAATGGTTTGGAAATTCAAGATAATAAAATAAAATAAAAAAATAAAATGAAAACTAAAAAATAAAAAAAAATAAAAAAAAACAAAAAAATAAAAAAATAAATAAAAAACAAAACTAAAACAAAAAATAAAGTTAAAAAACCAAAAAAAAATAAATTTAAAAGCAAAACAAAAAATATAAAAAAACAAAAAATAAAATTAAAAAATAAAGTAAAAAATAAAAAATGAATTAAAAAATAAAAAAATAAAATAACAGAAAAAATGTTTTTTAATTTAAATTTTAAAAAAATAAAAAATTAAATTTAAAAAAAAATAGAAAAAAAAATTTAAAAAATAAAATAACAGAAAAAATGTTTTTTAAATTAAATTTAAAAAAAATAAAAAATTAAATTTAAAAAAAAAATAGAAAAAAAAATTTAAAAAATAAAATAACAGAAAAAATGTTTTTTAAATTAAATTTTTTAAAAATTAAAAATTAAATTTACAAAAAAATAGAAAAAAAATTAAAAAAATAAAATAACAGAAAAATTTTTTTTTGAAATTTTATCTAATTTGAAAAAAAAAATTCTGTTATTTTATTTATAAAAAAAAATTTCTTTCTTTTTTTTATAAAAACAAAAAAAAATAAAATAAAAAATAAAACAAAAAAATAAAATTAGAAAAAAATGAAATAAAAAAAAGTTTAAAAAATAAATAAGAACTCCCTCCCAAAAAAATAAGGAAAAAAACCCAAAAACCAAAAAAAACATGAATGATTAAAAGATGAAAAAGATCTCTTAAAGAATGGTTTGGAAATTCAAATAGACTCTAAGAAGCCACCCTAAATCTAACCTCTAAAAAAGAAATTGAAAAACAATCCTGTTATTTTATTTATAAAAACAAAAATAATTTTAAAAAAAAGATGAATTAAGAAAAATAAAATCACAAAAAAATTAATAAAAAAATAAAATAATAAAAAATAAAAAAATAAAACTAGAAAAAAAATAAAATAATAGAACTACAAAAAGTTTTAAAAATTAAATTATAAAAAAATAAAATAAAATAAAAAATAATATAATATAATAAAATAAAATAAAAAAATAAAACTAGAAAAAAATAAATGAAAAAATTTTAAAAAATGAAAATAAAAAAATTAAATGAAAAAATGAAATAGGAAAAAAAATGAAAATAAAATAAAAAAGTTTTTTTAATCATTTTTTCCAGTCTTTTAAATAAAATAAAAATTATTAATTTTGTCTTTATTCTTTACCAATCCTCATATTCTTTTTCTTTCTTCTTTAAATAAAAAACAATTATTAATTTAGTCTTTTATTTTTTTTAACTAATGAAAATCTTTCTTTCTTCTAGAGTCTTTGCTCATCTCCTTCATATTTCAAATCATTTTCTCTCTTCCTCCCCCCCTGCCTTTCACCCTCTTCTAATTCAACTCCCTCTTCTTCCCTCATCCATTTTATTGCCTTTAGTCCATCTCTTAAACCATTCCATCAGACATTTAATTTCTTTAAACAATAGTTTCAAACATTTCAATTTTATTTCTACTCTCGTTATTACTATTTTATTTTCAATATTTAATTTATTTCAGTTTGCATCACTACATTTTTTCATTAAAATACGATAGTGTTCCCTCTGGTCTTCCATTGATTATTTAATTTAACAAATAAAAACCAACTTTTGTTGAAATATTTAGAAAAAAAAGTCTTTTTTATTATTATTAATATTATTATAAAGGAAACATTCTTTTTTGGTAATATTAATATTATTATAAATTAAAAAAGGTCTTTTTTATTATAAATCAAAAAAGGTCCTTTTTATTAATATTAATATTATTATAAAGAAAAAATTCTTTTCTGTTAATATTAATATTATTATAAATTAAAAAAGGTCTTTTTTATTATTATTAATAATATTATAATGGAAAAATTCTTTTTTGGTAATATTAATATTATTATAAATAAAAAAGGTATTTTTTATTATGATTATTATTGATATTATTATAAAGGGAAAATTCTTTTTTGTTAATATTAATATTATTATAAATTAAAAAAGGTCTTTATTATGATTATTATTGATATTATTATAAAGGAAAAATTCTTTTAAAAAACAAAATTAAAAAAACAAATAAGATACAAAATAAAAATTAGAACCCCTCCAAAAAAAAACCCCAGAAAATTAAAACAATAGACAAAAAAAAAAACAGGAAAAAAAATTTTTTTTTAATAAAAAATAAAAAATAAATTAAATAAAAAATAAAAAATACATTAAAAAAAAAAAAAAATAATATAAAAAAAATAAAATAAAAAACAAAAAAAATAAAAAACAAAAAAAATAATTAAAAAACAAAAAAAATAATATAAAAAAAAATTAAAAAAACAAAAATAAAATAAAAAAACAAAAAAATTTAAAAAAAATTAAAAAACAAAAAAATAATAGAAAAAATAAAATTAAAAAATAAAATAAAAATACATTAAAAAAAACAAAAAAAAATAATATAAAAAAAAATTAAAAAAACAAAAATAAAATAAAAAAACAAAAAAATTTTAAAAAAATTAAAAAACAAAAAAATAATAGAAAAAATAAAATTACAAAATAAATTAAAAATACATTAAAAAAAACAAAAAAAAATAATATAAAAAATTTTTTTTTTTAAATTAAATTAAAAAACTAAAAAAAAATAATAAAAAACAAAAAAATAACAGAAAAAATAAAATTAAAAAATAAAATTAAAATAAAAATAAAAAACAAATAAAATAAAATAAATTAAAAAAACAAAAAAAAAATTAAAAATTAGAAAAAAAAAACAACTAAAAAAAACAACAACAAAAAAACCCCACAGAAAATTAAAACAATAGATCAAAAAAAAAAAAACAGGGAAAAAAATTTTTTTTTTTTTTTAAATAAATAAACTCCGCTACGGAAGCAAATAAAATATCCAATAACTTGAAAAACTCTTTCGTATTCTCTTCAATATAATTAGAAATGTCGAGCAAACCAAGCACCAGTGGCAGAACGAGATCTTATATTGGCAAAGGAAACACAAAGAGAAAACAACGAGCCAACGCTCAAATACCAATCATCGAGAAATTACTCAGTGTTTATTTGTTCATCTCGGGCAGCCAGAATAACAAATTCAAAAAAAAACCTAATGAAAATGACAAGTTATTTTCAATAAAATCTCACAACCTGTTTATCTAAATCTGATACATGTCCTTCTTCCTTCCCTTAAACAATGCGAAGAATGACAAATAGCCTTTCACAGGAAATTCACAAGTTCTTAGAAAAGACAATAATGCGTTCACTTTAAGGGGTTTTTTTTGTTTTGGTTTGTTTTAAACTTTAAGAAAAAATAAGAGGTGAAACCTTATTGGAGGATTTAGGGTAAGAAAAATGAAAGAAACAAAGAAAGTTAGCAAGTATTCTATTTGTATGATTATTTCAACAGTAAATTGTTTACGTAGCAGAAAAATACTTTTTTCTTTTAATCTTTAGTCATACAGATAAAAGATTTTTATTGAATGATTATTTTGAAACCTTATTGATGAATTTATAGAAAAAAATGAAAGAAACAAAGAAAGTTAGCAAGTATTCTATTTGTGGGATTATTTCAACAGTAAATTGTTTACGTAGCAGAAAAATATTTTTTAAAAATATGCTATATATAAAAATATATTTATTTTTTATGCTTAGAAAAATGAAAGATACAAAGAAAGTTAACAAGTATCCTATTTGTGGGATTATTTCAAAAGTAAATTGTTTACGTAGCAGAAAAATATTTTACCTCTTAATCTTTAATAATATAGATAAAATATCTTTTATTTGATAATTATTATGAAAGAAACAAAAGAATTTACCAAATATTCTATTTGTGGGATTATTTTAACAATGATGAAATTATTTTTCTTCTTTGTCATTAGTCATATAGATAAAAGATTTCTATTTAATGATTATTTTGATATTTAATTGGGTTTAGGGTAACAAAATGAAAGAAACACAAAAAGTTAACAAGTATTCTATTTATGGGATTATTTCATCAGTAAATTGTTTAAATATTCTTCCTATTAATCTCTAGTTATATAGATAATGATTTGGATAGTGGAGTATTGGTAAAAGCTCGGGCTCTGGAATCGTATTACGCAAGTCCAAACCATTACATTCACCTTTAGCTGCCTCGGGCGGATGGGGCTCGTTAACTCAGGAGAGTAGCTCATCTAGGTGAAGAGTAACACCGAATATAAAAAGCCTGGGTAAGAGCACGTAAAAATGGCCTTGTGCCAAACTTAGGTTGGTGCTCACCAAGTAGATATGATATAATATATATATATATATATATATATATATATATGTCTCTGTGTGTGTGTGTGTGTGTGTGTGTGTGTGTGTTTGTATGTGATATATGTGATAAAAAATCATTAGAAAAACAAAAAACAAGACTGTATATTATGCCGACGCGTTTCCGATGTTTTCCTTCTTTATGGCATATTTATTATTGTTATTGTTAATATTATTTTGTCTATTAGGTCTTGTTTTTCATATTTTCCATAATATTTACATTTTAGCTTAAAAATTAGAATTTTCTCACATAATGGCGTAATCATCTTACGTTCGTTTATAAAGACGTATTTTTTGTATCTTTTAAATTTTCTTTTTTAAAAAATAATTCATTTGTTGTCATAATATCGAAAATACCTTGTTCCTAATAAGACCTATTGAACAAAATAATAACAATCAAATAATAATAAATATGCCCTGAAGAAGGAAAAACATCCGAAACGCGTCGGCACTAATATACATTCTTGTTTTTTGTTTTTCTAATAATTTTCTATCACATATCATCGGGATTTACTTTCCCATTTTTCTATCACTCTCTCTCTCTCTCTCTCACACACACATACACTCACACACACACGATTATATATATATTTTTAAATTAACATAAAAATTATGAAAAACGCTGTTTTTGATAAAAACGGTCTCGGTGATTTTTTTTTGTTTTTTTTTAAGAACTGTCCGATCCCGTATTGCCCGGGCGTCAGGGACTTTCCACTAAAGTAATTGAGGAACCGTATTATATTAGAATGCAGTTATTTATGCTAAATTTATTTTTAATGCTTTTCTGTACTAAATTCATTCGAATGCCTTTCTGTACTAAATTCATTTCTAATGCCTTTTTATTCTAAATTAATTTCCAATGATTTTCTGTACTAAATTCCTTTCTCATACTTTTTTGTACTAAACTAATTTCTTATATTTTTCTGTAAGTTAGTTACAGAGGCCTATTATAGCAAAAGGCAGTACCTTATCTATGTGTGTGTGTGTGTGTGTGTGAATGTGTGTGTGTGTGTGTGTGTGTGTGTGAGTGTGTGTGTGTGTGTGTGTGTGTGTGATACTGATTATTAGCGTTTTTGTTTGCATAATTGTGCATTCAATTCAAGTTTAATGTTATTCAGAACTGGAAAAAAATTGGAAAATTTGAAAAGACATGTTTAATTCTAAATTTAAAAAAAGAAATATTAGGAAAAGGGAAGAAGATATATATATTGTTTTAGTCTTGTAAAACATGAACGATTAAGGTGAGTGCTTATAAAAGCGACGTGTTTTTTTCCAATTCTCTATCTTTTGTGGTTACTGGTGGGATGGTCGGTTCTGTTTGTGATTCCATCTATGTAGACTGGATGCAAGCGAAATAGTGGCATAATAATCCAAGGAGAAAACAGCAAGGAAAGAAGCAGTAGAAGTTGTTTCTCTAGCAGGATCGCTAGTCCGTCTTTGAGGTCGACTCTGTTTTTAAGAATTGCAGACATATCTTTATCAGGCGACTCTTCTTATACACTTACACTCACGTATTTAACAATTTGTTTCATCTTCCACACTCAGAAAAATAAACCGTGATTCTTCTTCTTCTTCTTCTTCTTCTTCTTCTTCTTCTTATTATTATTATTATTATTATTATTATTATTATTATTATTATTATTATTATTATTTAAATACTTAAACCGGCCACACACAGAATTTACAAGCTGTTCATGGCTAATGATTTATTGACACTGGAGCCAGTGCCGTGCTAATCCACCTTGCAGACCCGTCACAGAATGCGTCATGCGGCCCCTATCCTCTAAAAAGGTAAGTTGCTCCCCCCCCGCATCTGCGAGATCTGCGGGGGCCCTAAGCACGGCCCTGACATTAACTGAACAATGATGATCGTATAGAAGGAATACCCAACAGAGTTTGAAATGGCAAGAGCCAATGTTCTGTTAATTGATTTTATTGATGGAAAAACAAACACATTACATCAAATATAATTAGGTGAATAGCAAACATGTGACTCGATAATCACGTCAGTCAAAGTGGACATTAGGAAGGGTGAAAAGAGGAGAGTGTTTTGATAGTTTGTTTTTTGTGTTTAACGGCATATCAATTTTTTTAGATCATATTAATGCCGAGAACAATTACTTTTAATAAACATTGTTTTTAAACGCTCATTCTTTTTTTTTTTCTTTAATAGCACAAGTTGTACTATTTAATCTATAGCTGGAGGGGCGATTGGGGATTCATACCTTTTACCTTTGGATCCTGATTTAGTAATATTACCAAGTTGTCACTCAGAGCCGTTCTATCAAAAAACATATTAGGGTCGAAATGTCAGTTTGTCTATTTTTGCCTTTCGTTACTAAAGCCGATATATCGACCCCTTAGGGTCGAAAGGGTTAATTAACAGATCCCCGGTTTTTGGCGTCAGTTAAATCAGAAAATGAACTGCCATATACGTGGATGTTTACAGTTCTTTCATTATTTTTGAGAGGCAAGTGAGCGCGCAGATACTTTTAAGATCTTCTAATTATACGAAAGCAGAGCGTACATATTGCACACCACTTTAAAATTAAAACTCACCATTCGCCAGTATTTGTGCATTTTTCAAACTTAGAGTTTTTTTGGCAACTTCCGTAACATAAGAATGATAAACGATTTCTACAATCATCGATATAATCAGATGTAATTTACATGTCAGATCACTTCGTATTTATCAAAATTACAGAAACTTAAGCCAAGAAGTCTATTACTGGAAGAGAGATGTAAAAAAACGATGTGGAAAAAAGATAAGAAAAAAAAAAAATGGCTGGCCTGAAAATAAGGGAGATAATTGGAAAATGGGTCCAGCTTGCTTGATTTAGTTGAGTCTAATTGAAAATGATACAAAAATCACACAATTCCTTGCTTGGCATGAACATCGCTAGTAGAATAATTGGGATGTTGGATTTTTCCCTGCTTAATGAGTGCGAACAGGCTTTTCATTGTAATGATTTGATTTCCGCATTAGGAAATATGCGTATGTAGGTTGTTTGTCTATAATCAGCTATCTATCTATCTATCTATCTATCTATCTATCTATCTATCTATCTATCTATCTATCTTCTATTTCCATCTATCTATCTATCTATCTATCTATCTATCTATCTATCTATCTATCTATCTATCTATCTATCTATCTGTTTGTCTTTCTACACATAGACACACCCACACACACACACACACACACACACATATATATATATATATATGTATATATATACATATATATATATATATATATATACTTGTGTGAGTATATATGTTGTTCGTCTTCAGCGTATATTAAATGTCATATATTTTTGTCAGTTTTGACGTATTAAATAATAAAGTCATTATGAATTTATTGTTTTTCTTGAAGAGGAAAACACTAAACATGATAGAATTCCATAACATCTCATATATTAACTATCACCAAAATATAGAAACAGAAACGTTGATAACTTAAACTTCAAAGAAAGTTAAATTGTCATATGCTTATTAGTTTTGACAGAAGATTAAAAAAATGTTTTATTCTAGCCAAGGGCAAAGGTGCAACCGATATATCCTATGATTGATTGATTCTAAGAATTGGAAAGACGTTTGGAATTTTTTAGCGACTGCATAACAAGACTAAGTAAGAAAGAAATATAGATTGATTAAGATTGTGTGTTTAAGAGGGAATGAGGAAATAGAGAAAGATATACAGAAATGGAGATGTGTATTTATTTTTAAGATTATGAAGTGATATAGATAGGAACTCAATAAATTCCATAAGTTCTAATATGTCTCCTAAAGATTAACTAGAGGTTGCTACCAAAATATTGAAACAGAAAAAAATTTAAAAAATACAAACAAACAAATATAATTGTTAATGAGTTTATATCTAAATGACAACTGTCCTAAATATTTAGAAGCAAAAAAAAATTAAAAATTTAATGTCTGGATATTGTTTAAGTGTTGATTTTCCTGTTAAAAAAACGTATCCATTTTCAAAAATCTCATCAACAATAATTTCACAAATAAATATCTTAGTAGAATTTTTGCTTTTATAATTCACTGAATTTACATCTTAAAAACTGGAAATCGATGAATCAACGGCAAAGAAAGTTTCATATTATAGGAATACAACTGATCGTGGGTGTGGGCTTTTTTTACCTCCATTACTCTGTCCAGTTGCGAAAGCTTCTAGTGGCGCCAAGGGTGCCCACAATGTCTTAGCCACCGAAACTGTATTATCACCTTTCGTTGGCTGCTGATGGCTACAGGGAAAAGCACACGCAATCCTACTATTTATACAGAAAACGATTTTCGATTTTGGACTCTTTTGTAATAAGTCATATTTTAACCATTTTCTCTTAGGAACATATTGTTTGTGACAAAGTGCGTAAACTTTTAATTAAATGGTCTTGTAGTTATCCAAATCAATACTCTAGGGAAAGGTATAAACCCCTGTATCATCTCCAGCTATGATTAAATAGAGCATATCGTGTTATTAAAGAAATATTTGTTGAAAAAAAACCGTATATAATAATTGTTTTAAAGTTAAATGACTTTGAAAGGTTGATGTGTCGTAAAACAAAAACAAAGAAACCAAATTATTACAAAACTGATACTTAACTCTAAAGCAAGCAAGTGTTATTATTTCTTCACATCGAAACTATTTTTTCTGGCGTTGATTTCTACCTTTTTATGTATTTTCTATGTTATTGAGATAATTTATTCGCCATTATTTTGATTTCATTTTTTGTTAAATGACTTTTTGAGTTCTTTTCCTTTCGCAAACAATCAGGTCTTTAATTTTACTTGTTTTGTCAAGCTCTGAGTAAAACTGTTATTCAAAATTCTGTTAGTCAAGTTTAATTATTGAAAAATGTTTTTTTTTAAATTCTGTGTTAAATGCGTCGACATATTGTAACAAATAATCCCCTGTATCTTTAGTATATCAATAACACCATCTGCCTCCATTTACTTGATATTAGATCACAAGCGAAATATTCAATAACGTTAGGAAATTAAACTCATATTTTAAGGCCACATTTTTCTTATTGACCTTAACCCTTTAAACCCTAAAGAACCGATATATCGGCCTTGGAAACTTAAGGACAAATAAGACACACACACAACAATAATTCAACCTCCACCTTTGGACCCTGACTCAGCAACATTACCAAGTAGTCACTCAGATCCTTTCTATTAAAAAAACATATTAGGGTTGAAATGTCAGTTTGTCTTTTTTTGACTTTGGTTACTAAGGCCGATAAATCGACCTCTTAGGGTTGAAAGGGTTAAAACAAGCTAGATTTCTTGTATTTTTGTTCTATTTTATGGTTATTAATCCTAAATCAAGGTAGATTCTCTATTATTGGCTTTAAATAAACCCAAATATTTTCTTTATTTTATGAAATAAAGCCAAGTTTATTTGGCTTTGAATTAAAACCAGACTTTTAATTAATACCTTATTTCTTTTTATTAGCTTACATCAAGCCATTTCTTGGTGTGTCTTTGGCTTTAAAATTTCATTAAATCACGCCATATTTTTTATATCTTTGGCTTTAAATGAAGCCAATTTTTATGTTATTGCTTTTAAATCAAGCTATATTTCTTCAATTAGGTTTTGAAACTTAAGCCAATCTGATAACCATAAATTATGGGCAAATAGATAAACAGCAAGTCTAGTGGAGTCAAGGTCAAAACGTTCAGCTTGTCGTTACTCCTCTCTCAGCGTATGTAGCCCTACTACCCCCATACATCTCTTGTTTTCTGTTTTAAACTGCTCGAAGCGAGTTTTTCGTCCTTGTCGACTTAACCTCAACTAGCCTCCCAAGAAAAGCTCCCCGAGGGACATTAAAGTCTTTCCTCTTCACTCTTTTGATGATGCCGCTGACAAGGATCTCGTGTGTCGGCTTCTGTCGACAGGACACTCACCGCCTGGGTTGGAGTAGACAGATTCGAGAAGCTTTCGGAGCCACGAGTTTTAACCAGCCGAGGGTAAAGCTAGCCGAATGATTAATTTAATACAAGGTCACGAAGTCAACCACGAACAGCAAATAGTTTCGCCAACTGGACATAGAAAAATATATAAGTAAACCGGAATTATGTCTGGTCATGCTGAATTATTCGATATTATTATTATTATTATTATTTTTATTATATACTTTCTCACCACCTTTTATTAAAGAATTATAGCTTGGTCTGAGTGACAGCAAGTCCCTTTAAAATTTCCAATATCGTTTGACTTATTCCAATCAATGGTTCAAATGCTACCATAATGCATAACGACTTTTTATACGCTTATATGATGTCCCCACATTATTTCGGCAGGCTTTTCACATTTTTGTTGTTCTCTTCTTATCACTATTTCTTTATAGTAATAGTCATTATAAAAACGATAATAATAATAATAATAATAATAATAATAATAATAATTGTATTTATTATTATCATTTTTTAAATTTATTATTATTATTATTATTGTTGTTATTATAATTATTATTGTTTTTGTTGTTGCTGTCATCGTTGTTGTTCTTGCTATTATTATTATTATTTTTATTATTATTATTATCATAAAGAATTTTATAACTAGTAAATCACAGCACTAGCATGCTGTTCTTTACCGTTGATTTTCATTGGAGTCAAATTGACATGTCTAGTCTACTCGTTTTTCTTCTGCAGTAGCGATGATGACATTAAATGTGGCTCTTTTTTTTTTTTTTTTTTTTTTTTACTTCTGTTGACATTGAAACCGGTTTTTAAGAGAAATGACAATTGTTAACTGGTTTTGTTTTTGTAAACAAATTATTAAAACAAAGAAAAACGAATTGAAATAGAAATACACTAATAAAGTAAGAAGACCTCAATGTAATGACACTGGAACTTTATGAACACTGTAGTAAAATTGATTTGAACATGAAACGCTTCTATAAGACCATTCTGACCAAATCTGCAAAATAGATGCAGGATTATAAATATCTATCAAAAATATACTAAAAACGGGCACTTTTTCTTTTCTTTATTTTTACTTGAAAATTGTAAAAGTTTCTTTTTTAATATTTACTTTTGTTATTTCTGTATAAGATATCCTTTAAAAAGAGTTGGTAATAGATCCAAAATATTTAGAGACCGCCGGTTTTGTTGAAAGCTTTGAACCGTATCAATCAGATAAACACTTGGTCAAGCCGTTTAATATAAGTTGGGGTCTACCCGTCGTCGGTTTGACCGTAAGGTCACCTGTCTATGGCGCCAGTCAACGGAGATGACGATCAGGTATCGACAACCGACTATATAGCGAAAGTTGAAAAATTGTTTTACTGTCTAAAGAAAATGTTAGCGTATCATTACTGAAATTGCTACTAAACTCCTAATGCAGTGATACTCAAATAGTTGGCTGTGGCACAAGGGTATGCTAAAATATAATTCTGAGTATTTCTTGAAAATTTACCTGCCGAATAAGAAAACGCAACAAACAATACGATATTGATTTAATATTCAGTTTATGATGCAACACGTGCCATAAATCGTTGTCCATTTAGAAACAAAATATATTTCTTATATTTTGTTTTATATTGATAATAAAATAAAATATTTGTTGTAAGCAGCCAATCCAAAAGAAACAAGAATTGGTTTTATTATTCATTGTTTTTATGTGTTCCCAAATTAGAAATAAGCGTTAAATATAATTTTATGTTTGGAAGAAATTTGTTTTGATCACAGAGAAAGATATCTAAATCAAGAGTAGAATAACGAACACTCATGTATTCTTGCAGTTATTTGATATAGCTCAAATTTCAGACTTATTAAAAATATTCATCATTAATTCAATTCAATAACTCTGTTCTAATTTGTTATGATAGTTTGATTTAAATCCAAAATATCAATAGTCTTTTATTATCAAAGACCGAGAAAACTAATTATGGAAACTAATAACTTAATGATTTATCAAATCAACCAAAAAAAATCATTTTCGTTTAATTAAGATATCTATTTATGCATCTATCTATCTCTACATATAAAGTAGTTTGTGTGTGCATGTTTATCTCCGACAACCCACACCATTGGATCAAACCTGGTATGATGATGGTCCCCCACAGTCTATGTTTATATTATATTTATTTGGTGAGCATCAACCCAAGTTTAGCACAAGGCCATTTTTACGTGCTCTTACCCGGGCTTTTTATATTCGGTGTTACCCTTCACCTAGATGAGCTGCTGCTCTCCCGAGTTAACGAGCCCCATCTACCCGAGGCTGCTGAAGTGAAAGTGATGGTTTTGATTAGGATTTGAACTCGCGTAATCATAAATATGAACGAATTAAAAATGCAATAATGGGTTTATTTTATCAAAATCACATTACATTTTGCGGATTCAGTAATTTTGAAATAACTCAAAAATACAACTCTTAAACATGTATTAAATATTTTAAATTAAATAGTAAAATAAAAATACATTTCAACTGAACTGTTTATAAAAATTATGCAATATAAATAAAGCGACGTTTTAGTTATAGGCCACCATACGCAACAAAAACGCATCGTGTTTACCTACTTATTCCGAACATACGTTTAACAACAAACGATGTAAAAAAAAAAAATTAAATATTATCTAATTCCGATTTATAGAAATTAACGATAAATGTTGAAAACAACATAAATAAGAAAAGGTAATATAAAAATGTTTTATAAACCCTTTGAAATCCAACTTAACAAATTTACCAAGTAGTCACTCAGAGTCGGTATATATTAGAGAAACCTATCAAAGCCAATATATTGGTGTGTCTTCTTATGCCTTTTGTTGTTTGGGCCGATATATCGGCCTCTTAGGGTTCAAAGGATTAAAGTAATTTTTACACATTGTGTTCTCCCGTGCGACAGTTAGTAAACATTAAAAACCAGTTTTGAATTTATCGATTTACGAGTAATATATTCATTTTATTTGTATTAAAAGTAGATACATTAAAGAAAAATAATTAAAAAAGGAAATTTTTTAATATATATTTACTATCGTCTAATGTTTAGAAAATGAATTTTGAGCTTAAATAAACCCTTTGAATCCTAAAGAACCGATATATCGGCCCTGACAAAAGAAGACACACGCAAAAAAAAACGATATTTCAACCTCTACCTTTAGGTCCTGTGACTTAGCAATATTACCTAGTAGTCACTCAGAGCCCTTTAAACCCCAAAAGAACCGATATATCGGCCCTGACAACTTAAGGCAAAAGAAGATACAAACACAACGATATTTCAACGTACCTTTGAAGCCTGACTTATCAATATTACCAAGTAGTCACTCACTCAATTAGAGCCGTTCTATTAACCCTTTAAACCCCAAAGAACCGATATATCGGCCCTGGCGACTTAAGGCAAAAGAAGATACAAACACAACGATATTCCAACCCACCTTTGAACCCTGACTTATCAATATTACCAAGTAGTCACTCACTTAGAACCGTTCTATTAGAGAACCGTATTAGGGTCGAAACGTCTGTGCGTCCTTTTTATGCTTAAGGTTACTAAGGCCGATATCTCGGCCCCTTTAGGATTCAAAGGATTAAATAAAATATTAATGTTTCTTTTTTATGGTAAAAACAAAAAATCAGCTGCAAGTAAAACGTCTTGAGGCAGACGCCTTCGTTGGCTTTTCTTTTTTTTTTGGTTTAAATTTTAGTGGAAAAAAAACCTCCAACGGACTTTTTATGCGGCTAGAATAATAGATTAGATTATTACTTACCAAAAGGGGGACACAATTAAAGGGGGAAATGTCGGTATATCAGCCGACAATCGCAAACAAAAAAAAAATATTAAACGATGTTTGTTTAGATTAATTTTTTTCCGAGTAAAACAAATAACAATAAAACCAAGATGGCTGGTCTGACTCAGGGAATGCTGGGAAACTAGCGGGCAAACTCAAAATGTTATTGAAAAATTTTTTTTTCTTTTAAAAAAAACGACTCTTTTTTAAATTATTTATTATAAAAAAATCAATTTTATAAACTATGTAATTAATATTATACACCAAATCTTAAAACTCAATTTATTTATGATTGTTTGTTTTCGTTCTCTGTTTAGTCATTAAAACAGTCAGCCAGGATATTAGTGACTTTGAGTACGGATGGCTAAAACCGTCATAATTCTTTTACAAATATAAAGATATCGTTAAAAATAATATAAATTTATCAATTTCTTTTATTTAAAAATACATTTATATATTATTATAAATTGCTAATATTTGATGATATTTATATTTAAGAGTAATTTCACGCTTACTTAATAAAATAAGTTGGATTAAATGGTCTTCCATAAAATAACGTTTTTTTCTCTAAAACTCTTATTTGAGTGAATAATGTTGTTTTATTTTTAGTACTAAAATAATTTAATTTTTTTCGTTTTATTTCAACTAGAATTCTTTGAATTCGAATAATATCAAGATTTGATTTCTTAAAAAGGAATAATCTATTTATTTATTTTTTTATTATTGTTGCATTTAAATTGGTCAACAACAACAACACTTTAGAATGTGTTGCTAAGCAACGTTATTTAAACAAATCAGGGTCCAATATGGCGGCCGGAGTAACCAAAAAAGAACCCTTAAACCAAATAAACAAAGAAAAAATTTTGGCAGAGACAGTCGCAAAAGAGACTTATTACCAACAATTGTATACGACATTTACTATCAATCCCTTCCGAAAACGTAAAAAAAACCCCTTTTTTTTTATTTTATATTAATTTTTGTTAACTTTTATTTTTGTTAAAGTTGTTTTGCTTACGTAAAAATAAGGGCGATATTGCAGATGGAGAAATTTTTTTTTTTTTTTTTTGCTCGGGGACTTTGCACCGGTTGTAAGACAACAATTATACTACATTTACTATCAATCCCTTCTGAAAATGTGAAAAAAAAAAATTTTTTTATTTAATTTTTATTTTTGTCTTTTGAGTTAACTTTTGATTTTTATTAACCCTTTCGACTCTACGGGGCCGATATATCGGCCTTAGTAACCAAAGGCAAAAATAGACACACTGACATTTCGACTCTAATATGTTTTTTGATAGAACGTCTCTGAGTGACTATTTGGTAATATTACTAAGTCAGGATCCAGGTGAAGGTTGAAATATCGCTGGGTGTGTGTCTGCTTTTGCCTTAAGTCGCCAGGGCCGATATATCGTTTTTTTAGGGTTTAAAAGGTTAAAATTGTTTGCTTACGTAAAAAAAAGGGCAATTTTGCTGAACAAGCAAATGGAGAAATATTTTTTGCTCGGGGACTTTGCACTGGTTGTAAGACAGCAATTTGATTGGCTAGGGTTAGGGTTTAGGGTTAAGGTTTATGGTTTAGGGTCTAGGTTTAGGGTTTAGAGTTAGGGTTTAGGGTTAGGGTTTATGATTAGGGTTAGGGTTTAGGGTTAAGGTTTATGGTTTAGGGTCTAGGTTTAGGGTTTAGGGTTAGGGTTTAGAGTTAGGGTTTAGGATTAGGGTTAGGGTTTAGGGTTAAGGTTTATGGTTTAGGGTCTAGGTTTAGTGTTTAGGGTTAGGGTTTAGGGTTAGGGTTTAGGATTAGGGTTAGGGTTTAGGGTTAAGGTTTATGGTTTAGGGTCTAGGTTTAGGGTTTAGGGGTTAGGGTTTAGAGTTCGGCCAAATTTCTCCATTTGCTTGTTCTGCAAAAGCGCCGAATTTTAAACTAAAATAATAAGCGCTTATTTCTTCCTTCAAATTTGTGATCGAGTTGTAAATTTTTGTGTGAATAATTTTAATCAACGTTATATATTTTACATAACATTACACCCACACACCAACTCAGACACACACACACACACATACACACACACACACGAACACACAAACGCGAGTACATACACACGTGAAGACACACACACGAACACACACACATGTACACACACACACGAACACACACACATGAACACGCACATACGAACACACACACACAAATAAAAAACATTTAGAAATTTACACAAACACACACACACACACACACAAACGCACACACAAACGCACACACACACAAACACACACACACACACACACAAACACACACACAAAAAAAATTAAAAAAAACATTTAAAATTTTTGTTTTTTTTTGTTTGTTTTTTTTTTTATTGAAGAGTTTATTGACAAATTGACAAAAATCTTTTATTTTAGTTGGTTGCAATTATGGTGGAAGATTCTACCCTCATGGATCTAGTTTCCCCGCTTCTGATGGTTGCAATACATGTTATTGCACAAATGGAAGAACTCTTTGCACCCTGAAAGGCTGTTATCGCTTTGGTTTTGTAAGTATACATATGTTTATTTTTATTTTTGAGATGGGGCTTCATAATTTTGGAATTGACTTTATTATTCGGACTTTTGTCCTCATCTTGGTAATTTTGATGTTTCTACACTACGTTTGAG
>JAUZSX010097339.1:0-18477 GCA_034780655.1 Idiosepius hallami
ATATATATATTTTATTACTTTCTCTCTCCGTGTTTATTTTTGACCTTTGTTCTTAACGCAAATACCATCGCTCCTCCTTGTTTTGTCATGTCAATTAGTGTCTCTTTACTATCTGTCTGTGTGAGTGTGTGTTTTTACTGCTGGTCGTTCGCCTTTGCTAAATACAATTTCACAATTGAAAAAAAGAACGTCTGTAAAGTGTGAAAGCAAGGTCAGTGTGAATCTCTATTCTTAATACTACTTGCCTATTTCTATCAATAGAGAATAGATGCATTTTTATTTGTCTATTCAATCTTAAAATTTTAAAATATCAGTTGCGCGTCCAAAAACGATTTTGATAATTTTTTTATTATTTCACGTCTCTTGTTCTTACTCCTGTTTCTTATTATAAAAAAGTATTTGGTATTTTTGATCATGTTGATTCTTTCTTTTCTTGGGTGGATTTCATTTAAGAAATCGACCACGCAAAAGGGCTTTTTAAGATTGGGGACCGGAAGCCTCTAAAGGAATGTGTAATTGTTTCTTTACGTATCGATAGTGAAATTAAAACTGTGGAAACACCATCAATGAATTATCTGTAAAGTTCCATAAAATTACCCTATTTATATCCTGCCAAGTATAAGGTCATAATTAAACAACATTTAGTAGACGTGTGCAATGATACACTTTTATACACTCAACTGCCCTACCAAAAAAGCTTGCAAAAAGATAGATTTTTTGCATGAGTCACCGAAAAATGAAGAGTTTCATGCATAGTTACGTATACTGATCAAAGTTGGATTTAAATATTAAAAATATCGCCAACTCATGAAAGGATTGTGTCTTTTTCATCAACGACCAGTTGCACATCCGATTTCATGCGTCACCTGTGCACCCACTGCTATGGCAATCTGCACCCAGTCTCAAGTCACTGACCCTTCCTAATTATACCCGTTGCACTAACCATCCCGTCTCTGTGTTTCCATTTATGAAGGCTACGATAACTGGCAAACCTTCCAACGCTCTTAAGAGCACACAATCAGATTTCACATAGCTACTCACACAATTTTACAACAAAACCGAATTGGAAAGCGTCAAATGAATGATTCGAACAATGCTCCTCCCTTAGAAGAAGAGACTATTAAGACAATTTACGACCGGCCCAAAACTTGGCGGATCCGACAGATAAAAAAATTCACGGATCCCTTCACCATCAATCAAAAAGAAAAAAATATATTAGTATCCCTTTCGGGGTAAAGGTTTGGAAGGAGTTGGTATAAAGACTTACAAACACATATTAAACTCTTCTCATTATTATATAAATTCACGAGTCTGAGACTTTCGTGATAGATATTGCAAAATAACGCAAATTTAAAAGTCATCCCATTTAAAAAAAAATTGTAAACTATTCATTAACCATATTTGTTTTATTTTATTATTTTTTTTTACAAAACCTCAATGTACAAATAACAAACATAATATGACATTTTATTGAAAACTAAATATGTGAACCATCATTCGCCTTCATTTTCTTTAGCATGAACTTCTCGAGACATTTTGTGGAATGGCCGAAATAATATTTTGTTCTTAATTCTTTATATTTAATTACCAGCTTCTTAGAAAAAGACTTGTTTCCTCAAACAACCCTCCGAAAAAAAAAGTCGCATGCTGGCTGGCTACTCATGCAGACTTTGTTGACCCAATAATTTTCTATGAAAATATTTGTTCTGACCTTCAAAGACAACAACAGCAAAAGGTTCAGTACGAATATAATCTTGCATTAAAACCTAGTCTTCAATTCTTCCCCAAATATTAACTTCTAGTTAACTAATCTTTATATTTGAATCATAAAACATTTATTTCTATAATTTCCATTTTCAAATGATTTTCATATTAATCATTTGCTGTGAGTAGATACATCCTAGGATATGTTGTTTATATATATTTTTTATTTTTGCTCATTTTCATACAAACAAAATTTTTGTCTGGTTCGTCTTCACATTTGACAAGGGCTAATTAGTAAATTAGAGAAACGTTTATTTTCAATTCAAGGTCCTTCACTTTTAATCAAGTTTTGTAACAAATTTTTGATAATCCATGTTACTAGTTTTACTATTTAAATCAGATAAAGAATGAATTGATCGTTTAACTAATAAAAATGTCCGAAAGAAAGCAATCCTAATACTTTTATTATTTCAATAGGAAAGCACCTACAATATATCCCAGTTTGCTAATTACCTCTATTATTAGAAATGTCCACATAGAATAACTCTACAATGTGAACAAAAATGGCTTCTTGCCATAATAATCATTCCTTTTCAGTTTCTCCATCAAGACTAGAGTAAGACATTAATGTCTATTTAACAACATTTTGTGACAGGAAGTGTATGCATAAATTGCAGTATTTGCAAAAGTCTGTCTTGTAATGTCTTCGGTTTCATGCAATAATTCGGTGTCTATTTCTCTACCTATCAATGTATACATAGATTTATTTTTCTTCTTGCAATTGAGTTTGTTTCTTATTTTGAATGTGTATCATATCCTTTATTACCTTGGTCCACCTGTATATGTTTGTAGGGAAGCTTTGTAATTGATTTGGATATGTATTCGTCTTCTGAAATCGTGGTATGCGAGTTCAGATTCCAGCCATTCTTTTACGTTGTTATTCAGACCAATAATCTGAATAAATGTATTAATTATCATATTACCTCTTTCTAAGGGTTAAATAGTTAAATTAATACTATTGAAACGGCTTATAGATAGATTAATGTTATTTGAAGAAAATACTTGTTCTCAGCACTAAATTTGAGATTAAAAATTTACATAAGGAACTTTTCATAAAATCAAATTGCCTTGAGCATTAAAATATGAAAAGAAATAAAATGGCTGAGCAGCGATTCGAAAAGAGCGAAACACTGCCATTTCTTGTCTTGTGTTTCGAAAGTCGCTCCATTTCCACAAAACATTGTCCAAGATTAGTGCTTGTATTTTATTTCATTAATTTTTTAGAATTTACATGACCTTAGATTTTGAATATTTTAGGCTCTTCATAAAACTAAAGCAACTTTGTTTTTGTTACCGGGACCCACCCTCTTGCAATCTAGCATGGACCCTTCCAACCTCTGTATTGATATACAGAGCTTAGCGCCCTCAGATAGAGAATATATCTTTTCTACACATAACCAGAATTTATTCACAAGATTGGTAGAAATTTTTTTAAGAGATCGGGTCATGAAAAGGTCTCTCGACATCAACTGTCGGATTCCGCCTAGTTTGTCTCTGAAACAAATCTATTGCTGCTGCTTTTGTTGTTGTTCTATCATTCCATGTCCTATTCTATGGTTGGGGATATTTTGTGCCTGTTTCCATTTTTATTAAGTAGTAATTTACTCGTAAATATTAGGTACGGACAGTTGACAAAAGTTAACTGATCCTTTGCTCCAATTTTATTTCCGACATAAGCCTTTCTTTCTCGCCCTCTATCTCTACCTCTCTCCATCTCTCTCTCTCTCTTCATCTCTCTCTCTCTTTCTCCCACTCTCTTTCTCCCTCCTCATCCTTTTTCAAACCTTACTCTCTATTTCTGAGCACAATTATTAAGTCTGACTCTTTGGAAATGCAAGACACAGTTATTCAAATATTATTCGTTATGCTACGTTCCTTTTTGGTTTGATGTACTTTAATTACCCAATAACTTTAACTATGCATAAAGCACATAAAGTATTGAATTTTATATGAAAATTTAACATATATAATTTCTTTTTTCTTTGAAATAGTTTGAATCATTCATATAAAATGCTAAAGTAAAAAGAGTTAGCAATACATTAAAAAGGTTGTTTCATTAGGTTAACTAAAAAGCAAAGTTACAAAAAAGTAATTCTTATTATATTTTATACATTTTATTTTCAAAATAACCTTTTACTTGTCCCGTTTTTATGAGAACTAGAATTTACTGCTGACTCATTACATTCCTCAAATCTTGAACTTTTTAGATTGCCAGTCGTCGAATGAAATTTGAAACCTTCGTTTTTTTTTTTGTTTTTTTTTTGTTATTTTACTTTTTTAAGCAATTGTTTGTTTAAAGTCTTTACGTCTAGCGCTTAGGAAAAACTTCCAACCGAAGCAAATAAGCAACCGACCAACTCACCAATATACTCTCACACACACACATACACACACATACATATATATTTATGTATAAATATATACATATATATAAATATATACATGTGTGTGTGTCTCTGTGTGTGTGTGTGTGTATGTGTGTGTGTGTGAGTGTACCCAAGAACTACATAGAAAAAGAATTGAAAATACTAGGAAGCCTTGATGCAGTCAGGACAAAAGTATTTCAATACATACCAAATGTATTTGTATTCTGTTATTTCACACATTTGCAAAAAGAGGCTCAGAACAAAATAATAAAATTGGGCTTTCATCTTGGCGGGTATTTTCCTGAGAAATCAAAATAATTACACTAAAAGAAAAAAAGTAGGAAATTGCTAGGATGACAATCATTCGTTACTCAATATTGACTTTTCAGGCAATAGTATACTCACCATGATAAAATCTCCATAGTAGTATAATTTTTTTCTTTGAATGTGTGTGAAATAATAAAATATAGAAATATTCTGCATGTATCGAATACTATATTCCTACTCACTTTATATCAACATTTATATGTTCCACTCAAAGAAATAATTTTATTATTTCATTATATTTTCGTCTTAAAAATAGTTTAGTTGGCCAAAACATTTGAACATCGACGCCTCAAGGTTTCTAAGTATTTTTCATTCTTTTCTGTTTATTTTCTCGGACTTATAATTTATTTAATATATTTATGTTTGTATTTATGTTATATCTGTGTGTGTGTGTGTGTGTGTGTGTGTGTGTGTTTGTGTCTGAGTAGAAAAAGAAATTGAAAGATAGATAAATAGATACAACAGGATGACATTAAAAATAGATCAATTTTAGAGATATAAAAAAGAGGGTGGTTATTGTTTGGTACAGTCATGAATTTTTAAGATTTCTACGTATAATTATTTTATGAAAAGTCCTCCTGAAATTATTGGCTCTTTTATTAAGCATTTGTTGTTTCTAGAATCTTGGGCTTTCGAGCTACTTATCTTCAAGTACTTTGTATCATTTACATTTTTCAATTGTTACCCAGGACTAAAATATTTTTTTGGCGACGTTAATCTTTGTTCTCCCACTGATTTTCTGGATGGCAATCTTATTTCGTATAACTGTTAAAAATAAGTTTGTCTCTTATAAAGTGTGGCTTATATAAAAATTTGCAACCTCGACAATTCTAAAAACAGATCAAGATTTCTCAAAAGTAAATTTTAAAGCTCTCGTATAGTAAGATTTTGAAAGAAAGGAACCATAAGAATAAAGTAGGGAATAAAGAAATGAGGAAAAATAAAACGAATGAGGATAGGAGGAGAAAAAAGTAAACGACAATGAAAATGAAAAAAAAAAAAAAGAAAAGAACATAAGTAAAAATAAACATATATGAACAGAAGATAGTTATTATTTTTAAATTTTTTTATGGAACTGTAAGTATTCTTAAAATTATTAGATAGCTGCTAAGCGGTGAAACTTAAAACGTTTTGGTGCTGTAGCATCCACTGTGTGGAGGCTACTTCGATCATTGAGGTGTCAATATATACGCAATTTTTGAAAATGGTATTCTACTTTTAAATAATTACAACGATAATCTTCCTTCGATAGAAAACAAAACCTTGGAATTACAAAAAAAAAAACAAAAAAAACACGGATCAAAATGAGCACAGGGGTATAAACAAAGCAACTCCTGAGGAATGCCGGGCAATAGTGCTAGTTACTGGTATATTTAACTTCCAAAAGTGCTGATAATATATAGATTCATTCAATTCTTGTTTTCTTTTGGGAGAGAATTTTCAAATTAATTTTTGTCTATTTTCTCTGAAAGCTTTAGTGGAAATACTTTTTTTACAACATCTGGTTTCTTTAATTTAATGCTTTTTTATCTCATAATTTTGGGCTCACATTAAACACATAAAGATTTTCTTATTTTTATATTCGTTTTTGGATAAACAAGAGTATAAAAATGACAATTTTCTGTTTTCACCGATAAAATAAAAGATTTAAAATAGCATTTATTCTATATTTTTGTTAAAATATAAACATCATTGAATACGGAAATTGCGGAAATATGTTGTTGGAATATCAAGATCAATGAAAAATGTCCATTAAGAAGATGTTGTGAATTGTGTACAATATGAATATTTTAGAAACTAACCATAGCTTCAATTTTTAAGATTTTCAAAAGATATGTAAGATTCACACATTACAACAGTATGAGAAATCTGATAACATCTAAACACCCTGATGATGGTTTTGATAAACTAAAACCTAGTTTATCATTTACTTGCAGCATGGACTGGCGCTGCTCACGCAACTCAGTAAATATTAGGTATGGCCAAAACATGTATATATATTCATATTAAACCATAATTAAACGCTAAATCTTGCATAAATTGTTACGGCTGTTTTTAATCAGTGACATGCAATGATTAGAATCTGCAAAAGCAAACGCTTGGCCCGAGACACAGTTATGCAAACATAATCGCAATTTTTACGGTTTTATTCTTAATCGAAGCGATAGAGTTAATTCTAGAAGCTGATTATTTCGATAACTGATTTTTAATACGTATCTGGGGTATTCCAAAACAACACCTACCAAAGCACAATCCAAAACACATAAAGTACAACTGTGAAAACTTTCAATAATAATAGTTAGATATTTAAAAAAATCTAAAAAGAATGCTAAAAAATGAAATAAATTTCAGACCACGACAAACTGATAACTAACACCCAAATCTCTCTTTGCTAGAATTAATAAGAATCCTTTGTCAATGTCTATTCATGATACATTAGCAGGACATGAGAAAATTCTATACGAATTCTTAAAAAATACTATTCTTTTTACCTACTTGTCCCCAATAAGATACTATTAATCAAATATTCATTTGTTTGGAAAGAAGCCACAATAAAACCAATCCAAAAATCTAACAGAATCACACCTGACTATAATTAGAACCAAATTCAACCAGATCAAACTCTTAAAACCAGCGACCAATTTTCTTAAATAACTAAACTTGAAAAAAATGTTACAAACAATAATTAGTACTAGATTATTTGATTTCTGGTATCAAATAACTAAATCACTCCTCATTAGGCCAAGTGGACTTCCCCGAAAATAATTGAACAAATTGAAAATATTTTTTGTTTTTTTTAATATTTTCCCTTAAAATTTATATTCTTTATATTTGTTTTAATGTATTTAAATCTTAATCATTTCTTTTAATAAATTGAATAAGCAACCCTCGATCACGACTGGGAAATACTGCTAGTATGCTATAAATCAGAATATATTCCAACGATGAAATGAAAACTAAAAATATGCTTGAATAAAATTACACTAAGAAATTGGTCTCAAACCCAGAAAAGCAAAAAATTAAATTTATGAATATCTGCAAAAAAAGAAAATATTTTTTTTATTCCACGATATTGTTCTCTATTCAGTTGCCAAGCTAGATTAAACTCAACTGGAGTGGTCCGCTCTAATGTCATCCCATTTGTTCCCTCATCATCTTATGCCGAATCACTAACCATAGAATAGAATAGAACAAACACTTCTGAAACAGATAGGGTAATTCTATAAAACGCCATTATTAAACTGGTGGCACAACACCCCATATCATACACTTCATGCCCTTTCATTTTGTGAGGTGAGGGGTAACTTAGGAGAGGCATTAGCTACTATGTCAAATTAATAATAATGCAGATGAAGCCTTCTACAGCCTTATAAAACTAGATTTTTAAGACTAAAGCCCACCACTCATAGCACTATGTAATTACGTCATAATATATGATAAATAATTCCTATTTTCAGACTATTTTTGCAACTTAGCCTAGCTGAAAAATTTTGTAGGGGTGATATCGCATTAGCTTTCTTTTGATGTCAACCAAAGCAGACCAACCCCTCACCCCTCTTAGCTACGCCACTGACTTTATTGTATAAATATAAGGCGAAAGGTCACCAAATCGGGTTTAGCATAAGATGAGATTTTTCAGTTTATTTCGACGCGACGTGAGATCTTACTTCTGGTGATGTACTTACTCTCTTCTAGCTTTGATTAGAAAAAGGGACGAATAGTTTTTTGCACACCCAGACGGTAGAAATTTAAATGGTTAGTAATCTACATAAAAAAACGCATATAAATATATTTAATGACTTTTTTTTATCCTTGGAGAGGATTTTTTTTATGTAGCCTCATTCAGGGATAATAATAATCTTAAAGGAATAAACTTTGATAAATTGGTATTGAATTTGGAAGATTCGGGAAATTAGAAATCAAAAATGAAGAAAAAAGGAAGAACAAAATATAAAAATGAAAAAAATAATTAATATGTAATTTGTGACTGGGGATTTATTTGTAGTTTTTTTCTGGATACTTTGAAAAATAATTGTAGATTTTTAAACTTGATTCCGTAGGGTAGTCTTGAGGATACTGCTAGTTGTTTACTCGTCGTTTTGCGTTTTGGAAATCGGTCATTTGGTACAAGTAAATTCTTAGATTGTGAGTTCGTAAATGCTTGTAGATAAAACGTTCTTTTGGAAGTAGAAAATGTTTATGCAAGTTTGAATAATTATTACTGGGTCATTGAAAAGATAAGAAAAAATTTCCACATTTCAATCAACTTTTAAAAACCAAGGGAGACAAGGACGGTGATATTGTTTCCACAAGAGATAGAGAGAGGAAGAGAGATAGAAATTTAATTACAATATTCATATATGAGAAAGAAAAGTGTATGGCTAGCAACATAATTATGTGAAAGCGTTCACTTATCTTACCTCAAGGATATAGGTCTTTTTAAACTTATTAAATTTTATGATTAAACCATGTTTTTAAACTTTTCTTATCTTTTAAGAATTAATTAAAAAAATGAGCTATAAAAGCTTCAATGATTTTTTTCCTAACGGATAGTATACATAAAATTATTTATACTGTTTTTAGAATATCTAGAATTAATGAATCTAATAAATTAATTCTAATATTACCACAAGTAAAAAAAAATATTCACAGAAATAAAGAATTTTAATTTCTTTCGATATTTTTTTTGCTAAACATTTTGGTAATCAAGACTAGTTCAGGTAAAGTGTAATTTGAATATTAAGAAATTATTTCAGTCGACGTGTTTTTTTCCCTTGCAAAATATTCATCTAAAAATTACTCCTTTAGTTTTTCGGAATCCTTTGGATGAGGCATGATAATAAAAATTACTCTTTTAAAAGTCCTATTTTAAAGTCATAGAGACATGATGATTGTCCATTAATTAGCTGAATGTTAGATAATTTCGACAAATTCAAGACGATGTTATAGTGGGAAAATATCATCAAATTTTTCTTTAAATACTTTCATTCTAGCACTATACAAGGTGTCCTCAAAAGGTTCGAAGAGAGAAACTCTATGTTAAGTCGTTGAATATTTATACTTAGAACCAAACTGAAATAGATCATCGAGATTTATCCTTGCGACCCTGACGTAAAAAGCGGTAACTAGCGAAAAAGAAGATACGTAAAATAAGCAAAATCATTAGTTAGCCAATCATAAAGCGCCGACATATCGGCTGCGCCATCTTATTCGGTAGATTGCAATATGGATTGAAATCTAGTTTGGCACCTAGAATCTCGTATCTTTTGTGTTTTTAAGTTGATAGATATTTAATAATTGAATAATCAAACAAGAAAACATAATTAGTTGCAATGTACTTATTTACTCCTTTAAGCTATCTACCTGATTAATAATTAAAGACAAAAACTTCCTGGATTTTATTCCCACATCAAAATAGATAACAAAGCTAAATTAAAATTTCAATCATTATCACAGGTATGTCTTGGCGTGTTATGTCTTTATCTTCTTTTGTTCTTTCATTCAGGGAGATTAAAGAGACATTTTAACCAATAACTTTACTTGCAGATTTTAGAGAATTTGACCAAAAGTGGATGTTTGACTGAGATTTAAACATATTTGAATACATCAGGTGGTTAGTCGTGACGTTTCTCTGCCTAGTCAACAGATGAGCACTGAGACCTATTTCTGGCTAATTCAAACCTCCACTTCTTCTCGCGAGATAGGGTTGGAGACACGAAATCACAACATATACCCTATACATTCGGGGTACATAAGTACATACCTCAAAGCTCTAAAAGTGCCAACGAAACAACTTATGATGTTTATGCACCGTGATATTTTTTTTATTCTTGCATGTTGGAGGGGGGAATGAATTCCGAATGCTTTCTGTGAGTTTTGGAAATCCCAACAATGGTTTTTTGTCGTTTTTTTTGTTTGTTTTGTTTTGCAAATAAAAGTGTAAGATTTTTTCTTCACGAAAGTATTTTTTCTTGTAGAGAATAGGGTTGGCTAATTATACTTCTGTCACGCCATCCCTTAAGCTGTCAGATGCGACCTGTATAACAAAGATCGTTCCTGGAGACAACTTTTGCATGAAACTTAATCTTTTTAAAAGTAATATTCAACAAATTGCACCATCCAATTTTATTTGAATTTTTTAATATATTTTTTTAATTTGTTAAAATATGCAACATACATCCCTCATTGTTCAATTGTATATTAAACTAAATATTTTACAACTGCCTCCAAATCATTTTAAAATCAAAACATACTTTATGTTTACATTGTATCAGCAATTCCTGGATTGTTTTGAATTCCAAATCAAACAATTGTATTATTTTAATTTAAAGCAAAATTCCTAACCGAACTTGGTTGCTTAATATAAAAACATATCTTCTTCAGCTGATGGCATGCTTCATTATATTACATATATGTTGTACAAAAAATACTAAATACTTAGATTTTGATCTTGTACTTAACTCTATAAAATATGGACATTTGTTTCTATACGCATCAATAGGAATCTTATTGTTATGCACTTTATTCTCTAGTACTTGGCATTTGTTATAAAATGGATGTGTATCAATACGCATATATTCGACTGTTTTCGAACGTGTATCTACTGACCTGGCAGTCACATCAAATGATTTACAAATTAATATATTATATATTAGGTACTTATTGTAATCCTTAGAAAAAGAAAAAAAATAATAACAACAACAAGAATAAAAAGAACTTTAAAGTTATACTGCTTTTGTATTGTTTTCTTTTATCGTTTGGTTTCGTATAGTATTTTTCTCTACATCTATTTCCCATTTTCGTATTCTTTTCTTGCATTCGATATCACTCTCACCATCCACCTCTACACCACGTATACCTTTGATCAGATATCGATTACCCTTTCTATTCTACCGTGTCATAGTCCAATTTCCTTCAAATGAAAACTTCCTCCTGGTTCCATGTAGGCATTTTCAATGGTAAAGATCATGAAAAACAAATAAATAAACGACAAAAATGTCGGAATCACTAACAATATGATCTTTACATTTAAAACATATTTTCCTTTTAGAGCGACAAGTTCTTAAGGAATTTTGCTTCTTAAAGATTCTTTTATTTCATTTTGTTTTTCTTTACTCTATGCAATAAGATAGAAGTTCGCATTGTTCATAGACTGATACACCTAAATATTTAAAAATGATATCTACACTTTCCGGTATATGTTCTATAAAAACTTAAAAGTGAATACATCAACTTCATAATAAAATACTAAAAAAAACATTTAAGGAATTATATCAAACTGCACCAGTGTTCTCGAAATTTTATAAAATTAATAAAATACACTAAAAATTAGTAAATTACTTAAATTTTAAATAATTCGAATGTGAGACATGAAAACGTAATATTGCAATATGATATACAGGTGCCAAAAATTGGTACAGATTTTTTTTTGCGTGAAGAATGTTTCACCAAAGATAGATTTTGAGCAGATTGTTTTTCAATAAAGAATCTTTCAACAAAACAATTTTTTTTAAAAAATTGTTTCACTATTAAAAATATTTCAACAAAACCACCCCCTTTACAAATCATTTCTCTGTTAAGAATGTTTTAACATAATCTTCTATAGTTATTATTAAAACATCTGAGACATTTGTATTACTCGATAGTGAAATGGAAGCATCTATCCGATTTTTAATGCAAATATTATTTTATCTGATAAACATTAAGTTAGTATCCGAATACTAGTGAAAAGTAAATCAAATCTTTTTTCAAGTACCTTATTTTCGCTATTTCATTCAGAAATTACATTTAAAACACTTCAATCATGTTGCCGTAGGATCACTCTTAGAAACTAAACTCCGAGATTTAAACCCAAAGGTCGGCCTACATTGCCTAGGGCAAATTATTTTTAAACATCTTGTTTAGTCAAAGTTCCTTGTGTAAAACTTGGACAAAATTGATAAAAAAAAATCCAGATTCAAATTCTGTTTACTACATATAAATAATTGCAAAATAATCCCTCTATAAAGACAATCAACTTTGCTAAGGCATGCTAATTTGTTCAACAATAATGTTCCAATGTATGGGACCAGTTTTCTAATGGTCTCTATTGGAAACTTGGCCCTTACTTTGTTATCTATGGGAGATTAAATTACGTTTGCAGAAATACACTCAAAGCCAATTAATATATGCTAAGGAATGCTACTATATGTGTGGTTTAAAACAACGGCAAAATGAAGTAAATCATGATGCTTAGAACGTGATGCTTACAAGATAGATTTTTTAAAAGGTTTTTGCGTCATACTCTGTGCCTATACTTGAAATTTTGTTGAAATTCGTTAAAAACGAATGCTAAAACCAATGCTGTTTCTTCGTGAACAATGTTAAAAAGTAAGATATTTCTTTAAATTATAACTTTTCTTTTCTTTGATAACTTATCAAAATATGCGTAAGTTCTGCTTTCAAGCTTAGTCTTATAAATTTTATTATTCATAGTTATGTTAAATAAATATATTCTAAAAGACTCATTATAAGAAGGATAATCATTTTAAATGATAAGTTGAGTTAATACACTTATATTTGATTTGTATAAAAAATAGATTTTGTTGTTTGTAATTTTAGAGATTTAATTTAGAGCAACTCTTGATAAGCATTAAGTTCCTTTCAAGAAATTTCCTTTCTCTAGAGAGCTATACCTATTGGATAAAACTTTCTTGAATCAATATTTATTTGAATGAAAAAATCTAATGTTACAGCTGTTCAGAACTGTTAAGAAATGATTTATCATTTATTTTCATACAAATTAATGGAATTTATTTTCATACAGATTTTGTTAAACCTGATGAACGGGCATAAAGCGAAAGATACATAAAATGAAATGAAACAAGTAACATTATTGTTGTAAAAATTTGTAAAAAAGCGCCATAAAACCGTGTTGAGTGCAAGTATGATTTATAGATGAGACTTTATTAAAGTAAAATGTATCTAGAGTTTTTACAAGTGAAATGCATTTGCATGCTTTTAGCGTTGAAGATAAAAGTATTTTCTGATGCTGAGAAAAAGAAGCAAAGACAAAAACAAAAAAAGATCTTTTTAAAATGTAATTTACATTTTGATAGTAATACATTTAGTAAATATATATTCATAGAATTTCGATTAAAAAGAACGCATCTTCTTGACTATATGTTATTTCCTTTTTTTCTTTTAATTTTCTGATGTACATTACTAAATTTATATATACAAATATCCAACTTTTGCCATGCATTCGTCTTCACTAAACAATAAACACATTTACAATGTATGCATGTCTAAATAAAAGAAAAAAAACTCCTTTTAATTTGTAGTCAAAACAAAAATAAAGTTAACATATCCATTGACTTTTTTGGTAATTTGTCATTAAAAGAAAAGAAAACAAAACTTGACTCTATTTTTATGTTTAATTTGGCACTACTTTATTTTATTTCATCGCATTTAAGTCTTATTCCCTTTTATATTTAAGGAAACTCTAAAATTATAAAATCTACTTTAGCCCAAACAAAAAAAAACAATAAAAATTTATTGTATATTTATTATATATATATATATATCAAATACTTTCTACTAAGTCTTTTTGTATTTACATTTCTCCCGAGTTGATTGCAAATGCAATTGTTTTGTTTTTGTGGGGTGGTAGCGTTCTACGTTATTTGCTTTTAATACTAAATTATTTATTTGATATCAAAAAGCATAAATAATTCATGACAATTTTTCTAAGATTTTCCAGTGAGAAGTCATACATTGAAATATCGAAAAAGAAAATTCATTTAAAACGAAATTAAATACACATTGCATTTTTATTTTTCAATACAGACTCATAATTCTAATGCTTAATTTTTGTTTCAATTCATATTTGCTAATGTTTTGAGAGAAATTGGTGTAAACTAAAAGAATCAAAACAAATATTTAGATAGAATGTAAAATTTGTATAAAAGGAAGCATTTCAAAGTTTTATCTTGTGTTTATTGCCGAAGGTTTCCGTTTGAGTGTCTTCATAAAAAAATAAAATGTAATTAAATTGATAATGAACGTATTTCTGCCATTTGCAAAGATAATTTGTTCAGTAATTTGTTTAGATTCTTTAAAAACTGTCCCTTGAGAAAAAAAAGAAAAAAGAAAAATACTTATATACATGTGTGAACTGGCACCGCATCTACCGAATGCAAATTTTGATAAAAGGTCATTTCCAAATTAACCAATTATTTCACAACCATTTGATGCTTCTATTGTATAACAAGGCAAATTTTCGGCTACAAGCACCAGTTGTAATGCCATGTAACGTAGAGGTGATCACATTGTTACGAAAGTCCACTCCAAATCTTGGTCACTAGCTAACCAGTAGTAACGTTCGCCGTTAAACTTGACATTGTTAAACAATCCAACATATCCTATTTCCTTTGTAGCTTTAGTTAAAATAATAATTAAGTGCTTGGTTTGCTCATCTACCAATTTTTCAGCCTTTATAACTATAGTGGTTTGACAAGAACTTTGTAACTGTGTTACATGTAACAATGTTATATTTGAACAAAATTTTCAGTGGCAGCAAAATATAGGTGCAATTATGATTATATACTTTATCATAATAATTAGTTATTTCGGTATTTTTTGGCATTACAAAAGATCTGCAAAACCAAGCAGCCTTGCGTCCCTAGGGAGCTTACCACCCTCTTACAGTTGTGGGGTCTGCAAGGCCTTTAAGCATGGCTCTGCATTGATGATACCATAAAAAAGTCGGATTCTAATTGGTTAGATTTAGGGACAAAGCTAGTCAAAACTTAAGCATTCAATTCGTGAATAAAGATTGAAATAACAAATTAGATTATGCAACATAATTCTACTTGGCAAAATTTATAAATAAAAAAAAAGTTTTTTATTGTTTTATACAGAATTTTTTTCACAAAATTACGCACACTGCTATTACAGACAAAGTTTTTTTTTCCGATCACACGACTGCATAGTATGTAACGTTACTTAACCTTTAGACCCTAAAAGGTCGATATGTTGGCCCTGGTGGCCTAAGACAAAAGAAGACACACCGATATTTCGGCCTTAATATGGCCCTCTAATAGAACAGCGACTGAGTAAATAGTGAGTAATTTCGCTAAGTCAGTACCCAAGGTTTAATCAGTTGATTTACTAAAATCTAAGCATCACCTTTTTATTTCTACACGTTTTAAAATATATTTTATTACAAAATGATGGATTCAACTCAATAAAATTAAGTATATCCATGTGTTATGTTTGTAAATCACAGTCTAAGAATAAGTATAAGACAAAGAAAAAAAAAATTGGAAAATTTCTGTAAATCTTTAAAGTAAAAACTTTGAACTTTTGAAGAATATATTCCTAACTTTCCTTCCATATTTTTTATGTTAACTTCTTCAACTAGCCAATCGCACTGTTTGGGTTTAATAATGTACATGACTATTTTATATTCTAAAATACATTTTCCCCCATTTTTTTCTCAAAACGGGACTTTGAATCAACTGAGTATAAAAGTATTTTTGTGCTTTTTTTAAAATTACTATTACTACTGTTTTAGAAGAAAAAATGTTTTTTTTTTAAATTTTTACATCTTGAAAAAAATATAGAAAAACACTGTTATCTTCCAATCTATTTCTTTGTTCACATTAAAAAGAAGAAGCCATTGAGATAAATCCTGTGATGTCTTCTAACGACAACATTTGATCAAAGTTAACCTGCTTTTGACATAAAAACGAAAACAAAATAAAATGACACAATCAAACCCGTAGCAAAAATTGTAGATAATGATAAAATATTTTGATAAAATATTTATTTCTAAATAAATACATGATTTAATTTTTTTTTATCATTATTTGGATTTTTGTTTCATTTTTTATCAAAGAAAGAAAAACCGATTTGTATGTCATCAGAGCGATGTGTTTTTCTTTACCATTTCTAACGTTCAGTTGTAATGAAGAATGTTTTCTTGATAATAACGTACCAAGCTGCCAGACTGACTAGACAGATTTACTATTACACTTTCCATTCTATCCAAGTTATTATAAACAACAAATAAAAGAAACCTTACTATAACGAATAAAAATAAAGAAATCGGTTGAAAGAAACCAAAGTGAACAATCTCTGGCCAACTTTAGTCAAAGTACAGAAAGCTACAGTCACATTCCAGAAGTTGATCGATAGAAATTCTTCAAGTAAAAAAAAAACTTCATGATATATCAAATTATGAAACGTCAAAAAAATTATAAAACAAGCTGAAAACCATTGTCTAAACTAAAAAAAGAATTGGTAGAAATAAAAATGAAGAATTGATTTTAAAGTGTTTCCTTTTTTTATTCATTTTTTCTGCTTTTGTGGATTCAGAAGTTTTCTCAGTTTTTGCTACTTTGGTTTTTACTTAAACTGTCCTCATAAAAATAGAAAAGAAAAACTTATTGCTGTCTGGAATTTTATTGTAAGAGCGCTAGTTTTAAGTAGCCTTTCTTCATGTATTTGTTTATTAATATACTAATTTGACTAGATATGATTTGATATCTGGATAAAATTTGAAACAATTAATAATTATGATGATAATAAAAACCAATTTACATTTTCAATGTTGAAATATTTTACTTGATTAGTATATATAATTCAAAACATAACATTTTGTATTAATAAATAACATATTAATTTCAAACGATATATTTCTGCAATCGCTTCTTTCGGTAGTGTTAAATACTTCATTTGATTGTATAGCTACAAAAAAATTAGATATTTTTTTATTTCAAATGAACAATATATTTACTTGAAATGGTATATTTCAGAAAAAAGACATAAAAATATTTGTTCTAGTAAATTTTTATCCGCGGCGTTAAATCATTTAACAAATATTAACTTGATCTTCTTGACCTCTTCACTAGAATAAATTATAAAATTTACTATAACAATTGGTTCGAGTTTTTTTGGCACTTATAAAATGCCAAAAATCCTGGACTATCAATGGAAATGCCTTTCCAATGATTATTTGACTGAAAAAGACCTAATGGGGCAAGATTTGTACTGTCATTCAAATTTATTCTATTTTGTGTCTAGCCAAAGAGTACTCTCAGAAAAAGAAACCAACTGTAAAAGTAGTTTGTACCGGATATTAAATCCTACATTTAAACTCTCTGTAAAACGACATAATTGCTGTTAATGCTTGGAACAAGTTTTTATCTAAACATTTTTACATTTGATGCTTTTTTTAATAATTATTTTCATTTTTAAACTATAACAGATTTATTTTATCTTAAATTATTGTTCATACTATTCAGTGTATGAAATAGTATCACCAGTTTTTTTTTTAATGTTCCGACTGATACCTCAATAGCTTTTCATTACGAGTTTTAGCTCAGGTGGAAGATTTTCGGATCGAATGTTTCCGAATTATAAATGAATTCCTCGAAGTATTGATGCATAATTCAGAAACCTACAATCTATTTCGAAATAAATCGTTTCATTCACACAGGTCAATGTTTTTTTATTCCTTTTCTATGAACAATTAAATGACATAAGCCATATTTATTTCTTCTATTTCCAATTTTTAGTTTGTCCCAAAATTTTGTAAAAAATTTGAAAATTTACTCGCCAAATAATAATAAAAACAAAAAAAAATATTTCTCAAAATAAAATCCATCATTTTCAAGACTTTTCTGGCATCGATCTGAAAGCTGTTAAAAGTGCTATTCAACCGGCTTCGAATCAAAGAATTCTAGACACGTTACCTCGAACTTTTGAGACAACCTAATATTAACAGGATTAAACTCAATAATAATTTTAATAACACAATATGCAATAATTAACCAATGGGTGGAAGGAATTTGGATCCTCTGTTTGGGAAAAGGAATACTCCTAATACAAACGCAAACGGAACAACTGGAATTCGAACTCGTGTATTACGATTCCAAAGTCAGCCTATGCATTGTCCCATTGTGGGTTTCTATGATACTAATATCGATTTAACAACAAATATTTTGTTATAAATGCAACTTATATATACATACAT
>JAUZSX010097554.1:0-18471 GCA_034780655.1 Idiosepius hallami
TTGGACCCTGACTCAACAATATTACCAAATAGTCACTCAGATAGCCCTTCTATTAAAGAACCATATTAGGGTCAAAACATGATTTTTTGGTAAATATTGCGTATCCCTTTGGCACTTTATGTGTTTTAAAAAATGGAATGTAAATATGGATACGAAATTCAATGAGCAAAAAAGTTTTTTTAAGGTGTAGATTATTAAATTCTGTAGATAAATAAATTCTGTAGATATTGGGGTTTTTTGCCAAACCCCAATATTTACAGTGTCAATCTACATCTAAAAAATCTTTTTTGCTCATTGAATTTCGTTTCACCAAAGGGAATTATTTGGTAAATATTGCGTATTCCTTTTGCACTTTGGGTGTTTTCAAAAATTGAATATTCCATTTTTTAAAACACCTAAAGTGCCAAAGGGATACGCAATATTTACCGATTTAAAAAAAAAATGAATGTGAATTTTTAAAACGTAGAATATTTGTAGTTAGCACTAAAAATATTTTTATTCATAATTATTACTTTCAATTTCCTCCAAAAATATTTTAAAATTCTTTTTTTTTTTCAAAAATGAGATTTTAGATTTTTATGTTTTTATAAAATGAAAGAGGTTCTTGCATCGAAAGTGAAGACTAGACTAAAAATGTAAATACAGATCTTGACAATTTCTTTTAATGATTGGTCATATGGCGAACTGTGCAGGTGCAGGGAGTTTCTCGTGTCAGGTATGCGAAAAAATGTGCGAATCTGGAGGCGACTTTGGAACCACATGCGAACCCATTTGTATGTGTAGCAAGTCTCAGAGTTGTCTTTCTTCTGCAAAGAAGTCAGTCTATAGGACATCGGACGGCATTCAGTTATTTTGTGTTTGATCCTGGCTAGAGAAAAACTTGTTGTTTGCAGAGGGGTCGTGATGAGCCATGAACGGCAAAACAGTCCTGTGTAGACAGATTGCAAAATTGCTCAAAAGAGAATTAGAATCATTTAATTTCTATTTATAGTTAGTCCTTCTTAAATCACATTACTTTGGGTTTTTTTTCCACTAATCTTACTAAGGATTGAACTTGAACTTAAAAACTTTCAGATGAAATCCTTTAAGAATAATCTTGACCGTTTTGCTTTTTATCTTACCTGATATGTTGAATGGTGAACTCATTCAAATAACCTTGGTGAGAGTGCAGAATTAAATACAAAAAATCTGAACTAATTTATTCCAAGTTTTTATGATTTTCTTTTTTACTTAACCAAATCATTAAAAAGAAAGAAAGACTCTTTGTTCTTTAGTGTATGAAAATGGCACCAGGCACCATCATACTGCAAATCAAAGACAGACTTTGTTGTGTTACATTGCATAGCATTGTTGCAATCTTATTAAAATAGCATTAAACAAGATTTTATGACTAACTTTATGCCATCATTACAAAGCATCTTGTTTTTTTTTTTTGTTTTTTGTTTTTTTCTTTCTCTTACATTAAAACACACCCTGGTTATTTTGTATGTAGAATAAAAAACTAACAATTAAAAAAAGAAAAGAACCCAAACCAAGTGTGTTGTTATTATTCCATTGGATGTCCATGAGAAGTTTTCATTCCTTCTGTCCTTTCTTTCTTTCTTTCTTGTGTAAGACTGACCTCAAACTCTGAGCATCCAGCTTCTTTCTTTCTTTCTACTTAATTTCCACTTGCCTCTCTTCATTTTAATGATCTCTTCATGTGCTGCCTGCCAAGAAGGTTTCTTCCTTGTATTCTTAACCAGACAATGGCCTCACTAAACACTCCTTACTTCTACTTCTACAAAGCTACACAACTAAATAAATTAGACTCAACCAGATGGGTTAGATTTTACAGAGATCAGAAAAAATGCCATGGGAAACAAATTTCACCTAGAAATAAAAATGAGTAAAATGGTGATTAAAATTTAAATTTTTTGAAAGTGTTTACAAACTTTTGGGACAACGTAATTCTGCTGTTGTTATTATTGAGCAGGAGGACCTCTCCTCAAGAATTCAGGCTTGGCTTCCTGTTATAGAGTTTTTTTTAAAATCTGAGGCACTTAGTCCTCACCCTAGGGGGTAACTCTAATCAAGGTTGTTTTTAGTATGCATGTGAAGGAGGAGGGGTAGAGGGAAGGTCTTTGAGTTCAAAGTTTTTGATGAATTAAACTACTCATGCCAAAAAGCAGACAAACCTAGTGCAGTACAAGACTTGATATTCTTAACTATTCCTAGCTTATGTACCACCCTTTCTCTCTCCCAAAGTTGTGAGGTTAGTAATTTCCAGTTGGATATTCTGATCAAAGTTACCTTTAGATTGACCTTTGACAACTAAATATTTTCATTTACTAGCAAAAAAGAAAACTAACTAGCCAAACCCATGAAATACTATTTCTCTCTAATGTTATGAATAAACGAATAATTTCTAACTGCATTAACTATGAACTACTTTTTCTTCTGCATAAAAATCTGTTGAATTTTTTTAGATCTGTTTTAAACAACCTTGTTAAAAAAATAAAGTATATTGTTCTATTTCTATTTTCTATGCTATTAAATCTTTTGTTGTTTAAATTTGACTTTGCTTGCTTAGTTAAAAAAAATAATGATTGAAAAATCATTTTTCACTCAGCATTTAGAAGATTGTCAGTGAAAAAAATTGTTAAATGATAAGTGTTTTTTTTTTTTTTAGTCACCATTTGTAAAAATCATTTGCAAGAGTGTTTTATTCCAAATGTAAAGTACTGCAAGGAAAACAAATGTTATATAAACACAGGCAAAGAATATTTTTTAAACATTCAAAGAAATGCCGCATTTAAAAAATCTTTTTTTATTTTTAATTTAACAATTAATGCTTCCATATTTTGCAGTCATCTGATAGATACAATAATAGTAACACAAACAAAAAAATTTCAGAAATAAACTAAAGATATTAAAATATAAAGCTTCAAACTTTTTTTTTTTAAATAAAAAATTAACATAGATAATATTTTTAGTGAGGTTTTAAATTTCTTTTTTCATTTTAAAACAGGTGGGGTATTTTTTTTCAGAAAAAAGTACATCGTGATATTTTTAAATTGTGATTCATGCAAAGCTACCATGTATTCCACATTTAAATGTAAAGTTTGAAAAAATATTGGAGAAAAATGTTTTTTTTTTGTACATTTTATTTTCATTCAAAAACTTATATTTTCTGTAAAATCTGAAAAAAAAAATTTAAACTCCATTAATAGAATTTTTTTATTGGTTTTTGTACATGTACATGTTTTTATCTTGCCCAAAAAATATATAAACACATTTTTATAAAAATGTTTAAATTATTTACTTAAAAAAGTGTTTCAAAAATAGAATCTCCTTAGAAAAAAAAATGAAAATAATTTCTTTTTTTCTGGCCTGATTGTAAATTATAATGTAAAGGTTGCAGTCGGATCCTAGAAGCCTTGACTAAATGTATCTTAATCAAGTCTATTCAAATTTAGGTTTAGTCTTGCAAAAGGGCATCAAACCAATGAGGATTCATCAGAGCTACCCCCACCCTGTAGTAATGGTACTTAGTTGCTAATAAGCAATCATCTCTCAATCTTTATGAAACAAATATATATTTATAAGGATGGAGGAAATTACATGTGGTGCTCAGATGTGGGTCAGAAAATCTCTTTATCATAAAACACACACACATACACACGGGGAATTTGGATCATTCTTATCCCATTATTAGTTTGTCATTGAGCAGCTTTTTATTTTTAGACACTTTTATCTATCATGATGTTACTGTATTAAACATTTTTTTTGTTTTGTTTTATATGTACACTGTATATTTATTTGTGCAATAATGAATAAATAGTTTTTGGACTTCATGGATGACTACCATTTATTTTTCTGGATTTTCACTCTGAGATCTATCTCATGCTTCCTTCTCAATTCTTTTGTGATTTACATATTAGGATTTCAATCCACTGTCATAAATGGTTTTCCCCTTCCTTCTTCTGGAAATATTCATAAAAAATTTTATTCTTACACAATGAAATTGAATATTTTTTGCAGATGAAAGTTATTCAGTGTCATTCAGTTGTTAATCAATTAGCACTTCTTTTATTTTGATTACTAATACTTTTTATGACTTTTTAAAATTATTATTTGTCTGGAAGGATATTTCAGTTCAAGTAGGATAGATTATCCTAACTACTAAACTATCAACTTCAAATGTGAGAGATGAAGGTTGGTGATGAGATGTCTTTAATTTATGCAAGCAATACAAACCTATTGTGTCAAGTGAAGGTAAATGGTAGAAATGCTTGGTTTGCCATGTCCTCTTTGATGAAAGATTAATCTTTTTTATCTTCAGGTCGAGAAAGATAATTTTTATTCTGTTTTATGTTTGTGTTTTAAGGTGGCCTCAAAGTTTTGTACAAATTTTACCTTTTCTTTTTAAATCATTTCTTACATTGTGCTATTTTATGTTATCTCTTGGATACTGATGTAATTTAATACAATGTCCTTGATGTGCTTTTGATGTACATAGATTGACCACACCACCATATGAATAGTTATATTTTTCTTGCATTTTATTAAGTTGTCCCAAAAATTTAAGGGACCATGTCAAGAGTTCTTTGATTTAAAGCTGGCTAAATGGTACTGTTCCCAGATTCGAAAACTTGCAGATTGATGGTAGGAAGTCTTGAAAAATGATGGTTTTTATTTTTTAGCAATATTTTTGTTTTGTTTTTGTTGTTATTTGGCGAGTAAAAATTCAAAGAGTCTACAAATTTTTGGGATAACCTAAAATAAAAAAAATTGGTAATAAAGTTGCTTAAAATATTTAGGAAATAGGGATTTATGTGTGTTGAGTAATCACTGTGAAATGTATTGCCCTGACTGATAAAAGAAGAGGTCATCCTCTGTGTATGTGTGTCTGCCTGTCAATTAGTGTTTTTCATGTCAACATTTCCATCCTGTCATCAGTCAGAGGTTTGATCAGTCCTTTCAACTGAGTTTGTCATTTAAAAATTGTATACTGAAAGACAAGTCTGAATTTTAATCCATAAATCTAAAGTCTTTGTGTTTTGAAAGTCAACAACATATCCATTATGGTTAAGGTATTTTGCATCAGAATGTTTCTTTGAATCTTGTATTTCCTGGCTGTTAGTTAATCTATGGACTGTGTATGAAATAAGAGGAATTAAAAAGAAATGTTGAAATTAAGTTTTAAAACATTGTATTTCTTCTATAGAAAAAAAAAGAAAGAGAAAATGATGAAATGAGCAAAGTTTGTTAAGTAACTTTTGAGAAAATTACAGGAGATTTTATTTACTTTCAAAATCTCACAAAATTTGTCCCTTTCAAAATAAGGACCTCCCACATCAACACACTTCTTCATGCATCTCTTCCAATCCTTGGTAGACCATTAGTCGTTTCAGTTAATTTTCAGGTGCCTCTTTCAGTTTCTCTGTTGATGGAAATCTGATTCCACTGAGGCTGTCTTTCAGGAAGAAGTTGCAAGGGGCTAGGTCAGGGCTGTAGGGTGGGTGTTGTACCACTTTCATTCTCCTGTAGGCCATCCTAGTATATTCTATATGTAATGAGAAAATTTCAGGAGTGACATTGATCAGATCTTTGGTCAGCAGAATTGTCTCCACTGTACCAATACTTATACCAACAAATTCAGGTATTGTGCTCACAGTTATCTGACTAATCTTCACACTTTCCCAATGTTTTCCTCGTTGTGTGCCCCATTCAGTGCTCCATATCTGGGTTAATCCTCAACCTGTTGATTTCCTTCAGAAAATCTTTTAAAATAGATAGAAACTTTGACTCGTCTGTTCATCTCCATAGGCCTCTTTTAGCATTTCATAAGCTTCTTGTTTGGTTCTTCTAAGTCCAACACAAAATTTGATGGCATAAAGTTGTTTCATGTTTCCACTGATCAGCAAACCTGATCAAACTGGTTTCAAAACAAAAACCGTTGCATTCAAACCTATATAAGAGAAAGTTGCCAGTATGACATTTAATAGACTATATGCCTATGTACTTCACAATGAACTACCAGTTAGATCAAATCATACTTAATGTCTCTCTTTACATTTTCTCGTTACTTATTGAACTCACCACAAATTTACTTGCCTGGAGGATCAACAGAAATTTCTTTTTCTGATGCATAATCTTCATGAATTACCATAAAAATTGATTTACCATAAAACAAAGAAATGTATTGAACTAATGATAAGGATAATGATAAGATGCATGCTCCCCCTATTCCTAATTTATAAAACTTGACCTTTTTCAAATATTAGCTTCCTTCTGAATTAAAATTAAATCCAAACAAAATTGTTAAAACTTAATTAACTATTCAAATTTTTTTTTATCCGTTTTAAAAATCAATTGTTTCGAAATTCAAAATTCAGTTTATTTATTTCTATATTTTAGGTCCCCCGATATTTATTGAGGGGGACTTAGGTTTTGAGGCATGTTCGTTCGTTTGTTAGCGTTTTTCTCTGCAACCATCTGTCCAATTTTTCTGAAATTTTACATGAAGTTGTAACTTCGTCAGGTTAGAAAGTGACATCCTCCGATTTTTGAAAAAAAATCTCGTTAGTCCCCCAGGGTGTCAAAATGACCGAAAACAGCCAAAAATGACATTTCCGGCCTATAACTTTTGATCGATTTGTACAATTTTTCTGAAATTTTGCAACTCATCTACCTTTTTCAATGAAAAAACATTTTTAAATTTACATGGCTTCAAACATTTTTATCAAATCTTGCACTCACTATGTTGACTCGCACATAGAGGGGGACACGCACGCGCGGCTCGTTTTATTATTATATTCTTATTATTTCTGAATAGAATGAAAATCAAAATTGTAATTAACTTAAAACAGTTTTATTTCATTGTTTTGATTTATATCAACAAAATATTTGTAAATAATGTCTAATACTTTATCATTTGTTTGGGTTCTGATAATTGATTACAGGGGTCAACAGATTTTTTAGTGCCCAAGGTTTCTAACCTGATTTAGACTAATATGGGGGTGCTGATTTCAACAGAGGGGATAGCAGAAAAACTAAACCTGGCAGGAAAAAGTTACAGCATTTCTAGAATCAGTTGTAATTTTTTTTAGGATAGTGTTAATAATAATAGTTATGATTATAATAATCATTGCAAGTGCTTAAAAAAAAAGTAAAGTTTTTTTTTTTTTTACTTGAGATAAACAATGTTCTTATTTCTGCCTTGCAGTATTTCTCTTTTCTTAAGAGAATGGCCAGCCATGAAAATATATTTTATACAACTTAAAGACTTATTATTTCTCTAAACAGTTTCTTGAGTGACAGTGAGAACCCCCCTACAAACCATTCTTCAAAAGCACCTAGTCCCTAAATCACCACCAGTTGGTTGGTATTTATGACTTTAATTCTCAAGTGGATAAAAGCAGGAAAAGGAGACTAAGTAGGAAGTCATGACCCCCTTTTTTTGTCTTTTTTTTTTTTCAAAAGGAAGTCTAGAAAATGGCTGACCACCTCACCCCTACCCACCAATATACCCCTTAATATGGGTTGATGTTGTAGGATTGTAGAAAAATATGCCAAGGAATGTAGAAAAGGGAAGTAGGTAAGAACATCATAGCTTTAACCTCCCCTGCCATAGAAAAAAAATTCTGCTTGGTTGATCAATAATGATGTCCAACCAGCTCTGTTTGGGTGACCTTAAAGGGTTTGTGTTAGGGAAGAGAAAATATATAAAGAACATCTAACTACAACTAATACCCTTTTGAAAGGGCTTGGCTATGAAGCTCAAGCACACCCAGACACCCTACTTTATGTCCTTCTATAAAAAAACAAAATGCTATATATTATAGAAAAAGAATGAACTAGAAAAAGAGTTCAAGAATTGTTTAAGAGATAATAAGAATAATTCATCTACAAATTTGTATTTTCATTTCTCTTCTATGTGTTCTAGGGCAGGGTGGGTGGGCAGGTGTTCTGAAAAATGTCAAGCTATGTCTATATCTCAGGGAGGAGTATTTCATTTGTATATTACTTGAAATACTGTTTTTTTAAGGTGTAGACTCCATACAAGTGGTTTTTAACTTAACCCTTTAAACCCTAAAGAACCAATATATCGGCCCTGCTATTTATGGCAAAAGAAGACACCTAAAGATATTTTAACTTCTACCTTTGGACTCTGACTTAGCAATATTACCAAGTTGTCACTCAGAGCCGTTCTATTAAAGAACCATATTAGGGTCAAATTATCAGTGTGTCTTATTTTGCCTTTGGTGACTAAGGCCAAGGGTTGAAAGGGTTAATATTTCCAATATGGCTTTAAATTCTTAGAACAAAGAATTCAGGTATTCTAATAAACAGAAGTTCCTTTTATTCAAACTCCTCTATTTTTATTCCATTGAAACCTGACTTATCAAAATTACCAAGTTAATATGCTATTAAGCAGTCTACTAAGAAATAAAACTTAAAGCAGAGGTTCTCAAAATGGAATCTCCATGTATCCATCACACTATGTAAGGGAAGGGTCTGCAAAATTTTTGGAAATATTATTCAAGGGAATTTTATATATCTTTTTGAATACTTTTCTTTGGATTGAAAATTATTTAAATTGTCTTATGTTTTGATATTATCAGAATTGCCAAGTAAAGATTTAATTACTCATCCCTGAAATAAGTAACTATTTATGACTTCTCTTTTTAGATTATTAAAGCATCATTGATATTTTTTTTCTAATACTTGCACCTATGTTCATCGTCTGTAAAGAACACTTATTAGACACACTTTACTTCTAAACAATCTGTTGCAAAAGTAGCGCAAAACATTTAGGTTGCTTATAAAAATGATGCAGTGAATAATAAGAAAAGTCAAAAGTGGTTGTTTTCAGAGACGAAGGTGGGCATTCCCCCCAAAAAATATTACTATTTATAGTCTATTATCCTTTTTGATGATTACAATAGAAACTTTTTGTTTATTATTTTATAAGTGTACAAGAATTGAGAGTAACACTTGTCACTCCCTTATCGCCCAATGTGTGTAATGTAACGCTTCCCCCCCCCCGTTAGATCTGTGTGTGTGTATGATGTAATGTTTTAATTCTCCTCTTATCTGTTTTCTATTTGAACCTTGTCTATTAGTACTTTTTTTATGAAATGGCAGTCACACAGGCACAGGCAGCTTACACCCCAACATTACCCATCCCTGCCCCCCTGTTCATAATCTGTTTTATTAGATTTCTTATTGAAATTGAGACAAAAAAATGTCTTCCCTTCTCCAATAATGTCTCTTTTCTTTCCTTATTTTTCTTCTTTCTTTTTTAGTTTTTTTTGTCTTTTTTCTTTTCTTCAGTAATTTTTCTCTCTTCCTTTTTCTGCAAGGGGTAGGTGGGGAAATCAGAAAGGAAGGGTTCTTAAAAATATCTTTTTTTATTTTGGTTCATACTACAAGAGTTGACTCTTTTCACTATTATTATTTCATCTTTAGAAATTCTGTGTTTTTTTGCAAATTAACAAATGAATTATAACAACCACAACAACAAAAACTGTGTCTTTATGGAATAAGTTCTCTCAAACTTTTTTAATAATTTGATTTAGGCTGGGGAAAAAAGGCATCAGTGTAGTAATGAGGAGGTGTAGTTTAACAGAGCAGTAGCAGTAGACTCATATGAACTAAATAAAATTTCCATAAAAAGAAAAGAAAAAACATCTATTCATGACACCCTGTTGATTGGTTTGGTGAATTGAAATGGAAATTTTTCCTTTTATTTATTTTTTAGTTTAATGAACAAAAAAGGTAGGGAATCTCGGGGTTTTTTTCTTGTTTTTTTAAGATTTTTTAACTGGAAAATGAAAAAAATCTATTGAATGCGTTTAATCATCACCAGTAGTGCAGGCTGGGTTAATTATTCATACATTGAGATCTTTCACCATAACCACCACCACTATGGACTTTGCAACAAAATGACCAAAAAATTTGACCTGTTGCAAAACTCAAACAACCAAACTGAAATCAACCATCCACCCAATCAATTCAATCATCATTTCAGAGTGTCTTCTTGATCCAGAGTAAAATTTGCTTCTTATTTGATTTTGATTTCATCTACTCACATTATGTTGGTTAACAATAACTTTGGCCAAGATAACTAATCATCATGACACACCATCTAAGTCTTTGATTCATTTTCTACAGTTGCATAATAATACATTGTTCCTTGGATGGAATGTTCTATCTACTGGCTGCTACAATGCCAGTGCAGCAGAAGCGTTTGCTTATGATCTGTTCACTGTGGCTTATCTTAACAAACCTGTTGCCAGAGGGCAGGGATTTCATAGAATCTGCCTGCAAATAGAAAACCTATCCTTAACAAGTATTCTTGATGAATCCATCTTAAAATACTAGTTCCATTGTCTATATTTCTTCAAATAGTTCTTATTCAAAGAAAATGCTCGTAGCATTGGCCAAACTGAAAATTGGGTGGAACCAGAATTTAAGTATCTTGACCACCATGCCAACATCCATAACAATCTTGTCCAGTAAGTTAGTTTGGGGTCAATCAACTGGCATATTTGTTATGTTCTCAACTATAGGTTTACAGTACTCTTCATTATAGAAATCAAGTGTAACTACTAGTTGCCCAAAATATCTGCTCTGGTTCTTTCAACTCCGAGGTTGTCTTGTTGTCGTGGTGTCTTGCCAGAAATGATTGCTCCCTGCCAGCAGTGCATACCCTTAAAATAACCCTCCATCTTTTTAATTTAAATCCTGAAAGTTTGAGAAAAGTAAAAGTTAATATTCTATAAGTGTGTATGTGTATGTGAGCCAAACATGATATTCGTTGAAGAATTATTTCAGAGCTTATCTCTCACTGGTTGTTGGCTAGTAAAGCTTTTCTTTTTTTATAAATAAATATGATTATTTATTACAGTTGCTAATATTTTTTGGTTAAAATTTTTTTAACTATTGAAATTAAATGTGGTGTGAGTGTTTAACTATTCTCTGCTGCAATGCTTGCACGGTGGAGCAAAATAGGAATCAGATTGATAGACGAGCATACCAATAAAACCCTTTTAAATATTCTTGAAGAACAGTCTTTACCTAAAACAAATATTTTTTCTGTAATTGATGTCATGTTAATCAATGAAGAAAACCAAGCAAGCAAGCACTGGGTTGTACAACCTTAAAAGCAAGCAAGCAATGGATTGCACCACCTTGAAAGCAAGCAAGCAAGGAATGGATTGCACAGCCTTGAAAGCAAGCAAGCACTGGGTTGTACAACCTTGAAAGCAAGCAAGCACTGGGTTGTACAACCTTGAAAGCAAGCAAGCACTGGGTTGCAAAACCTTGAAAGCAAGCAAGCAAGCACTGGGTTGCAAAACCTTGTAAGCAAGCAGGCGATTATTTGCACAACATGGTAAGCGAGTAACTGTTGTGTTGCTTAACAGTTTAGATAAGCAATCACTGTGTTGAGTTCTTGAGTTTAATGGTTTTTTTTATGTAGGTGTGCATGTGTATTCACACTGTGAGATTTAAGACACATATTTTTTATGAGAAGAACTGATTCATTGCCCCAAAAAATAAACTTGCTGGTTTTATTTTTATACTGAATATTCTAACAAACACGCTCAAAATCAGTGAACATCTTGTGTTTACTCATTTCATCAACTCTAAAGCTTTTTAAAAATCAAAAACAAAGTTGAATTAAAATCGTATAAAAAAAGCATAAAACCTAAAATAATTTGGATTTCCTACAGTTGATATAGCAGCAGCAGCAGTTGTGTTTACATGTCAGTGCACATGGCATGCAAACAGGAAGCAAAAACGGCGCAAAAAGAAAGGATAAATATAGCAAATGCTGTTCCATTTTTTTATATTGCAATGAAGTTTAAGAAACAATATGCGTTTTTTTCCACTGAACATAAATCAAATGAATTCTCTAATTTGGAAGTAAACAGTGTTGCCTAAACACTACTTTGAAAGCAGAAACCAAAGAAAGATCTTTGAGCCAATGGTCTTTAAGAATAAAAGGTTAATGTTGGTAAAGAAGAGCTAATTCAATTTTAAGTTTTTTAAAGATGGAAGCTCAAAATTGGCCAAAAACAAAGAATTTAAAGAAATTAGTTGTGACTGATTGGCTTGACTAAAATCAAAGGAAACAGTAGTAGTAGTAGTAGTAGTTGTTGTTGTTAGTTCTGCTGGATATCAAAATGTTCTTGCTGGTTGGAATCAATGCCTACATTTGTTTGTCTATTTAATCCCTGGCTTTGATTTGTTTACATAGAAAAATGTTTTTTATTCAGATACATACTCACTTACCTAATTTACAGCCATCTATATTGATTTATTTCCAATCAATATTTATTAGATAAGAAAACAATTTCTTTTTTCTGGAAGCCAGAAGCTGCAAATCTTAACATTTAAGTCTTTGGACCCTGATTTAACCAATATCCCCCCCCCCGTTGTCCTTTAATAGATAGGCTGCTCTAAATGACTTGTTGGTAATTTTGCTGTGTCATCATTAGGTCGCTAAGGCCGATATATTGGCTCTTTATGATCAAAATATTTCAAAATTTATTATCAAACTATTTTTTCATATTTGTGTTTGTTGCATTTGTGTCTTTGCTTCTTTGTGTTAGAATGGGATAAAAATAGAAAAAAAAATCAAAATAAACATTTATTTTCTTTTCTTTTTTGCTTGGAAATTTTCAACCTTTGTTTATGCTTGACTGATTCCATTTTTTTTTTTCAACTACTAGTTTGTTTTTTCTATAAAAAAAACTTGTTTTACCTGGTTCTATTCTTTGAGGTGTGGGTGGTGTGGCAGGCAGGCAGGTGGTTGTTGACTGTTTAGATTAAAACGTAAAAATAATTTTCATCTGCTTTTTTTTTTTATCCCGTGGCGCCGAGGTAGATTATTCAGTTTAATAAAAAATTATCAAGTAAAAAATGATTGAAGAAAACTCATTTATATGGTGTAGATTGTAGGTCTCTTATTTGATTTCCGACAAATCAAACTTGGGGAAGTCCACTTGGTATAGTAAAGAGGCAGTCAGAAATAGACGAGTTTGAATTCTAGTCGTTCTGCTGTTCATATGTATACTAATACCCTTTGAAAAGGTATGAATCCCCACATTCCTTCCAGTTATAGATTATTAGTGCCTGTTTTTGAGTTATTCAAAAAACGTCTGGTCAAAAAAAAAATGTTTATCTAAAAGTGATAGTTTTCTGCATTAAATGACCAAAATGGTAGATACCATAAAGCTAACAAACTAACCAAACAATCTTTTTATGATTCCAACAACTTAGCAGCAGAAAGATTAGAAAATGAAATAAAATATCTTTGAGTAAAGAGAAGAAAATAAGAAAGGATGATGAAGAGGAGGGGGATACTAAAATGAAAGCAGAACAATAAGAAGAATTTGACAAAATTACATTTGGAAATGAGTTTAACTTCTTTTACAAAGAGAAAAAAAAAGCTTTAATTTTTGAAAAAATTTTTTTTCTTTTCAAAGCATCACCCCCACCCCTCCACAAAGATGTGTATGGCAGGCACAGATGGAAGCACAAATGAGTGGAGGGAAGGAGAATTAATTTCCAATATTAAATTTAACTAAAAACTTTAAAATTACTTTTTTTTTCGCCCAAGAATCTGAAATTTCGGACTGAAAAAAAAAGAAAAGAATGTTGAAAACTTATCTGATTATTTGTTTCCCTTTCTATTTCTTTCTCTCCCCCCTCCTTCGTTTTAGAAAAGAAGGAAAGAAAAGCATCCACACTAACCACACCCAAACAACATTAAATAAGTCAACAGTCAACACACTTACTACTTCTGACTTGTTGATCCCCCCCTTCCTTTAAACTGCAAAATTTAAAAAAAAAAAAAAAAGAAAAAAAAAAACCCTGATTGACAAGAAGATTTTCTGTTTAATGTTCTCTTTGTTTTTATTTTCTTCTTCGTCTGTATGATGATGACCTGGAGAAACAAATAAATTAAATAATTATCAGCCAACAACCGACAGTGTGAAGAAAGACAAACAGAAACAGAAATCCCAGGTTGCAACAAGAACAGAAAACACAACAGGTTTTTCTTTTCTCTTTCTTTTTTCTAATCAATTTCATTGAAGCAAGAAGGAGAGTGTGGAAAAAACTAGAAGTCATTTCACCAGGGAATAATCTTTAATAAGCAGGAAGTAACTCTTCTTACATGGAGGCTTGTTTTGACTTTACGAGATTCCCCCCTCCAATGACCCTCATATCTCTAGCAGAGTTTTCCAACCAGGGGCGCCAGGCAACATTTCCAGTGCCTGCAAGATCTTTTTTCAATTTTTTGTCTTGTTTTAAGAATACTGTCTATAAATTATTACAAGTAGGGTACGAGAACATATTTTAGGGGTGCGTATGTGTGTGCGCTGGCTGGGAACTGCTGACTGACGACTGCTCTAGCTTTGAAAAATTAAAAGCCATTTGTTCTAATAAGAGTAGTATAAGGTGAGGTGGGAGATGAAGTGCCGATAATACACTCTTATATGTTAAGTAACTAACTATTCAACCCACTCCTGGTGATGGTGCTGGTGCAGGTGCATTCCAGTACATGCACTAAGTATAAGTGCACTCACAGAGTAGTGAATAATAGTGAGTGGGTGCACTGCCACTGCACTAGGTGCACTCACTGGTGCAGGGTGCACTCGTCTGAATACTCCTGAGGGGAGTATTCAGTCCAGTCAGTCCAATCTAGTCTAGTCACCTCAGCCAAAAGAAATGAAAAACAGTAAAAATGCAACAAATTTCATTTGCTTTGTTGTTGTTGTTGTTGTCAAAAATCCTAATTTTGTCTTTTACAACAACCACCATCTTTGTTGTATATTTATTTACAGACTTGATCTAAAAATAACTTTTGGTTCCCGTTCAAATTAGGTTAAAAGAAGAAGAAAAATTGATCATTCATAGTGGTAGTGGTTGTCGTGTGGTCTAAATACTAGTAGAAATAGTATTTCCTCTGACTGTAAGTTCTAGTAGTTGCGCCAAAATCTTCAGTAAAAATGTGAAGAAGACTTACTTGTTTCTTTTCATTAGCACAAGCAACAACAACAATATCCATGCGACCTGATTATTCCAGACGCATGCACACACCAACAACGCCACTACAGCAACAACTAGAGTCTGAAAATAATCTGAGATTGCGAAAACTACAACAACCGGAAGAATGATCCGAGTCGAATGAACGTATGAGGAGGGATGTCTTCCTGCTCAATGACAACAACAGCAACATTACAACATCTTAGAATAATAAATAAACAAGTCAGTAAGTAAAAGAGTAAATCTCCCTCTTATCCACTGGTGGAGACGAAGAGATTATTTTTGTTTTTCTTGTTAAGAAGAAACAGAAGAAACAAGTATTTCTTCATTTATTGTTAATGGTTTTCATCATATAAATTTTTTTTAATGATGACACTCCACTACACTGACGACACTGATCTAGTAGGGTCAGATGAGGTCAGGTGATAATGCCACCCTCACCCCCAACCTAGTGGCTTGAACTAATGCATTACAATTTCAAATCCATTTCAAGACAGGTATGTATTCTTCTGGGGGAACTAAATTTATTTCTTTTCTTGTCCTCTTCCTCACCCTGATAAAGCTGACCACACCTTTTTTTGAATGGTGTAAAAATCAAAGAAAAACAAATAAGAACCTTGTTTGATTTTTTTTTTAAACTCTTTCTGGCCAATTTTTTCTCCTTAAATTGGGAGAAGAGTAACAACAAAGCAAAAGGTCAACAAGGTCAAAATTATTCTCGATTTAATCAAGCGATTTGAATTTGTTTTCTTACCTAATTGAAGATTATTCCTAATTAATTAATTAGGCCAGGTCTTCATCCAAAAATTGTTAATCAGTAGCAGCCAATACACCCCACCCATTCACCCACCCGCACCAAAACTTTTTTTTTCAACTCTTTTTCTTTGAATGAGCCCAGAACTTATTTTGATTTTGTCTGGCTACTTACAAGGTGGGTAATCAATATCACATGTTATGTCACTTAAGAACTTGTTAAAAGAATTAATTTCTATAAAAAACAATTACACAATAATATTTTATGTTCTTGGAATTTTTTAACAATAAATGCTAAATGCCCCACCTTCTCCTCTCAGCCATCCCCAGTAATTGCACTCACTGCACTGGCCAATGCAGCATGCAGTCAGTGAGTGCTTGCTTCTTCTTTGCTTTGGGTGCTTTTTCTTACTGCAATCTTGCAATTTTTTTGTTTAAAAAAAAAAAAAATTAATCACAGCAAAACAATTTGACCAACATTTAAGTTCTTTCTCCACCATTAACTAATATCTTTTTTTTTTTTGGTGGGGCAGCAGTTAAATAATGTTGTGTTAAAGTGTATTTTTTAACTATTTTTTAAAAATTCTTTTCCATGTTAATTTATCTTTATTATTATTATTATTATTTAAAAATATAATACGTAATAATTTGCTAATCAAACAGCCCAGCCTGCAGCCAAGAAGTATGTAGGTACCTTGACCTGGCAGTACCCTTACTGTACCCTATTATTAACGGGTGGGTTGGGTGATGTACTACAGTATGAACGGTAACTGCCTTCAACAGCAGCAAAATCTTCCTTTTTCGTCATAATCCATGATCAACTTCTCATCATAGTCCTCGTCCCTCCTCCCCACCTTGCCCGTCCAACCATGGTCAAATAAAGTTTTGATAAAAAAAAAAGAAGGCTCGCTCTCTCCCTCCAGTTACAGGGTTTAATGGGGTTTGTTTCGGTATTTGTCGTTGGGATATTTTCGCCCATTTCTTTTACTCATTTTCTTTATTATAACGAAAAAGTTCTTAATGTTAAAAACGAAAATAATTCAACAAGTTCTTTCTATTTGAATCAAAGAAAAGTGAAGTGATTATAGTCTTCTTTGTTTTTATGGACAGGACAGACTAAAATGCTACCGCAAATAGTATTGATTGGTGGCTTTGGATCAGCTCTTTACTTTTTTTTTTTACTAAATGATTGTTCTTCAATATTTTTAAATTGAAATTTAACTGTATGTTCATTTATTTGTTGTATTATTATTGTTATTATTAAAAAGTTTTTTTAGAAATAAAATTGTTGTTGCTGTGTTGTAGAGCAAAAAATCGGTTTGGCCAGCAGAAAAACCAATCTTAACACAAAATCATCATTTACAAATCCCCACCTCCATCCGCAAGAGGGAGGGAGATATAGAGAAAGTTTAAACATTGGCTTAATTGAAAAACAACATTGATTATTCAGGGTTTGTTTAATCTTTTGATTCATCTCTCTCTCTCTATCTCCTTCTTTCTCTATAGCTTCGATTATTTTTAAAATAGTTTCCTTACCTTTTTAAACCCAAATTGCCAAACTTAAGGTAAAAGTTTTGGGTGTTGCTTGCTTGATGCCTGAGGCAACTTAATAAGGAAGAGTCATTATAGTGGTAATAGTAATGTAAGTGGTATTTGTGGGTTTTTTTCCTAACTTTTTTTAAATAATATTTTTAAAAAAATGGTTAGGTCATCAAAAAGAAACATTAATCAGTGGTGACTGGTGATAGGGATATGGTTAAGTGTGTTTATTATTTATATTCAGCCCCACACTCAATTGCAAAGCAGCAGAGCACTTGTCCAGAGACAGCACACTTGCAGCAGCAGCAGCACAGAGCACTTATCCTACTTCTTCACTCACTGGCAACATTAGACCACTGACTACACAAAGTGCACATCAATGCGTTGAAAAAGTATGCAAACACTTTTAAATGTGAAATATTGGTGCATGTGAAGTGGTGTTACTGGTGTGTGATGGTTGTTGTAGTGCGGTGTGCTGGTGTTATGTGGTGTGGTACTGGTGGGTGCAATAATGAAAAAAGGAAATAACATTGACATACATGGGGATTTGATTGATTGATTTCAAAATAAAAGGATTTGTTGGGTTGAATCTCCTTCCTTGTTGCTTTTTCTTTTCTTTCTTCAAAAATCAGAATCTCTTTCATTTAATTTATGGAAATATGGAGTTGAGCAGATTTACAGAAATTGAATAATATTAATATAATTACTAGCCAACCTGTGACCCGTTGGGTCAATCAGTGTTGAAAAATTATAGCAACATTTAATAAATCCAATAAACGTGATTGATACTATTGCTGGTTGTTGGCCCATTATACATATATATCTGTTTGATATAAATATGTTGACTGTGGCAACACTGCGTCATTCAGCACTCGGTATGGGTCATGATAAATAGGTATAAAAGAGATTTAACCATGTTAAAAAACAGGAAAATATGTATCTTCATGTTAGAAAACATAGGAATCCACACTTAGATCATTTACATCAGACATCTACAAATGTTTCTAAAAAAAATATCTAATTTCAGGCGGTCAGCAGTGATGTCACCAATGTGCCTTGTTGAGGACCAATGTCAGTAGTCAATCTGGTGGATCTGGCTGACAGCAGAAAAGAAAGGGTCTACCCCTACTACTA
>JAUZSX010097664.1:0-18469 GCA_034780655.1 Idiosepius hallami
TTTACATTCGGTGTTACCCTTCACCTAGATGAGGATATTATATTTACTTGGTGAGCACCAATCCAAGTTTGGTACAAGGCCATTTTTATGTGCTCTTACCCGGGCTTTTTACATTCAGTGTTACCCTTCACCTTGATGAGCTGCTCTCCCGAGTTAATGAGCCCCATCTGCCCGAGGCTGCTAAAGTGAAAGCAATGGTTTTGACTGGATTTGAACTCGCGTAATACGATTCCAGAACCCGATCTTTTACCAATGCTCCACCGTCCATAATATCGGGTAGTTTTATGATTATAAATTTGGTGGTTGCATTTGTATAAAATACTTAGTTAGTACAAGCCCTTTAGAATGATGATCTGTCTTCATAAATATCATAAACCATAGAAAGACATAAAATTTAAAAATATATTTTGTGAGGAGATGAAAAAAGTGGATTCATTTTTTTTTTTTTTTTTTACTCAGGAATTAATAAAAGATGTTTCTTTTGTTAGTTTTGGTTGTGTCTAGTTCTATATAATAAGTCATATTTTACTGCTATACAAATGAATTATAACTACAGACTTATGATATTTGACATTTGGTGTAGTTATTTGCAGCAAGTTATATTTAGGAAATCACCTCAGTGTTACTTAACTTCATATTACACTTTTTGTGGCACACATTTTTGTTGCTTACACTGTCAGTTACAGACCTCTTTCATTATGAATTTAACAACAGTATTTAGAATAACATACCCATATACATTTCCATTCATAGCTAACTAATTAGTGTCGACAGACATTACATTTACATTTTAAGAATGAAGTATTTTTATTGTTGTCAATCACATCCTTTTGTTGTCGGTGTTCTGAAGACTATATTAAACTAGAAGTATTGCCTGGTTTTACCAAGATGTTGGTGACTTGCTACTAAGTTAGTTAATGAAACCCACTGTATAGGAAAGTAGTACTGTACATATGTTAATTTCAGTGGTCTGAACCATTGTACAATGCAAATTTCGGGGATCTGAATACTTTGATTTTCATTTTTATTTATTTATTTTTTTGTAATTCAAAATTTTAACCCCTTAGTACATTTTTCTGACTAAAAACCAAGTTCAAATAACTCTTATGTCAAATTTTGAGTGCTTAGATCCAAAATTGGCAGAGTAGTTTTGGTAGAGACTGCAAAGGATTTCAACTTAAGTTTCTTGATTTCCATTAAATTTTAATGAAATGATTTGGCCCAAATGTGGTTTTTAGTTTTAATTTGTGAACAATTGTTTAGATTAGTTAAATTACTTAACAAATAAGCTTTTCTAGCTTCAATTTAAAGATTGTTGTTAATTGAATGAGTCTAATAGTTAATTTATGGAAAATGATATAAATTATATATAAAAAAGTGAAAGTATGTTTACCTACAAGCAATTAGTTTCTACTTAAATTCCCAGTAAATCTGTGTGTAGAAAATTAGTCTCTACCAAACTCCTCATCAACTTTAGATATGCAGACTTGAAATTTGAGATGTTGTGTATTCATACACTTTTTAACCAGTTTTCAGATGGAAATTCAGCTGCTAGGGATCGAAGTTGAAAGATTGGAGCGTTGCTGTTTCTACCAAACTACTCTGCCTATTTTATGTCTATACACTTCAAATTTGGTGTAGGTTATTTGTATCTAGGTAACATTTTCTAGTTTTTTTTTAACCAGGTTCAGTTTATGTTTACAAGGTTCATTCCAAAAGTAATGCTTCCTATTCTTTTAAATATTATTATTCTGCCCAATGGATTAGAAGGATTGCAAATTGCATTGTTATGACTGAACTTATGCATTCTTGACCTGAAAGTTTTATCTCTCTGTTGCAGATACTAACAATGTGAGATTCTAAGACAGCAACCCATGTCCTGGACATGCATCAGAAGCACAAATGCATCATTAAATTCCTCCATGCAGAAAAAATTAACATTTACCAATGCCTAAACATTAATGAAGCTGATGCAGTTAAAAGTAGCACAGTTAAATGGTGACAGAGGTGTGAGTGACAAAGCATGTTGTGGATGCAAAAATGGACTGCCTCTTTTATCATTGGCCAAAGTGCATTATGAATGGTGGTGACTATGCAGAAAAATAAATTCTTAAGCACAAAAGTTTCTTTGTTTTAATGGTACAACTTTTGTTTTTGTAGCTCCTCAACTTTAAAGAAAAATAGGTGGCATTACTTCTAGAATGACCCTTGAATAAAACAAATATGTAGAGATTTACTAAAATATTTATTGATATTAAAAAAAAACGCTTTATTCATTAATTATACTGTCAGAATATGATTTTCATTTATATATAAATATTTTTCCCTCATGTGCACACATATTCGTTTATAGAGACCAAATTATTATTTTAGTTTATTGTTATGACATGAAACATTCATTATGAGGTAATGATTTGTAAAACACTAATTTAGATTGTTGTAAAAAAATTTCCCACACACACCAACCACAAAGTGTCTTCCCTACATAGCCATTTTACTCCATTGTTGGTCATTCTATTTTAAATTTATTGCCTTAAGTACTTCTTGATAGTTTTAACACAAAGTTTGTGTAACTATTACTTTATTTCTTTTTTTTAAAATTTTTCTTACATCCTTCATCGGGCAATGCTTGATAGCACTGCAATAAATGCTATGATAAGAAAAAAATCATCCCATAATGCTGAATTATAATTGTGAATTTATCATTTCTTACTTAATTGTACCAGACTTCAATATTTTTCTCAGGTAAAGTATAACTGATAGGCTATTAAGGCAATTATGAATAGAAATGTGCTTTTATAATCAGTTTTTTTTCCTTGATATAAAACTTACTTAATTCGTACGATAAGATTTAAATGAAAGCAATACTCCTTAAAGATTTTTTAAAAGAATTGTTTAAACTTAATTCAATGTTTGATGAATTGAAAAGAATTTAAGTCGATTTGTTTTTAAGAATCTTTTGAGATGAAGCTTGATAACTCAAATTTCAAGTTTTTAAACTTTTTCTCATCTAAATTATCTTTACATACTTTGATAAGATAATGAAGATGAGAACAGCCTAAAAACTTTTAGAATTCAATCCTGAATTTCACAATTTATATAAATGGAAACAAATTATAAATGAGTTTTATATTTACAATAATAATGTTATGACCTGGTTTTTACCTTAAGGATGAAAAGATTTTGAATAATTTTATGTAGGTAATTTTTTCATGTTTATATATATTATGTATATATTCTTGTATTCATTAGAAAGCTTTTTTTAATAAAAATAATTTGAATATATACTGAGTTATAAAACTCAAAGAGGTAATAACCCATTTGATAAAAATAGTGTGTCCTCCTAGATGTTGAATTTTTTTTGTATAGATATCAAATAGTTTTTAGTAAATTCCCTGGTAATGTTAGGCATTAGAATGGATCAGAATATGTAAAGTTTGTTTCAAAAGCAATGCTTCCTATTTTTTGGTTTCATTGATTTTAGTTTGGTGACTGAGATGTGAGTGACAAAGTGCGCTCCAACTGCAAAAATGGACCACCTTATTCATTGCTGACCAAAGTACATTGATAGTAATGGCAGAAAAAAATTAATTCTGGAGCACATAATGTTGCTTGTTTTAATAGTACTTTTACTTCGGTCTTTGAAGCTCTTCAACTTTTAAAAATAGGTGGCATTATTTTTGGAATGACTCTCATAATTGGAACACCTTTTTTATTTAAATTAAAAAAACGTATTTTATAGTTTTGAGTTTTTAAAAAAATTATATTTTTAATCTCTTCTGAAATATGTCTTTTGTTAAAGGATAAAGTTTATTTTATAATTTTAATTGGATTTTAATCATTCAAAAATACTTTAAACAAGCCTCTCAATGGCTAGCACTTCAGTCATCTTTTTCTCTTGTTGGAGATGTCCACTTGGGACAGTGAATAGGCAGTCATCATTCAGATTTGTAATATGTCAGTTTGAATACTAGTTGTTCAGTTTGCGTTTCATATTTAGACTAATACTCTTGGGAAAGATATGAATCCTCAAACTAAGTATGGCATAAAGAACGTTTATCAAAAATGATTGTTTCGACATTAAATGACCTAAAAAGTTTGATATGCCATAAAACAAACAATTTTCTGTTATCATAGAAAAATATATGAAGACTGGTTAATCCTAAGTGACATTCCCATCCAAAATAATTTCAAAAATAGAACATTGAACTGTTTGTGTTTACATTTTTCATCCATACTGACCATGAGAAACAACATCATCTCAAAATTAGTTTTGACTTGTATTAAAAAGGTCATTTTGTTATACAGGGAGTTACATCTAACAAACGGACCAGATCTTAAAGTTCAATAATTTCTTTCTTCTTAAAGTGATTTCATTGAAGCTTTATCATTAATTAGGATTTGATTTCAATTCCTGTTCAGAGTCTCACACTGTCACTATCTGCAACAGAGAGATGAAAACTTTCAGGTCATCAATACATAAGTCCAGTCATTATAACCATGCAATTTGCAATCCCCTATGATCCATTCAGGTGAAATAAAAATAAAGGATACATTATTTTTTAAATGACCCTTGTATATTTCTATATTCATTATGAATTCTAAATTGATTGTTAGTGAGTGATAAAATCCTCATTTAGAAACCATAATACATTTGTTCAAATCGTAATTAAACCATCACATATATTTTTGATTGGTGATTAACTTCTTTAGGTGTAAACACAAGACCAATTCAGAAATCCCAAGCAGATTGAGGCTCATCAACTCAAAGATTAATTTCTCTTAGTAAAAAGCAACACTGGTTCAAAAACCATGATTCATTGGCCTGTAGATGGTTTTCAACCTAGAAATCAATTCTGGTATAATACTGTTACTCTTTGAGAAAACCTGGAACTTTCTGTGTCACTGAACCTTTTTCTTGCAGATTAATATGCAAGAACAATTGCCTATTAACCTGTGTATAGGTATTTGTTTAGAAATAAGAAATGCCAGTATCTTATATATATATATGAATGTGTGTATGATGATGTATACACACACTTTTGTACTGGTTTTGAAAACTTAGCAGTAATAGAAATATGCCTCTTAAGTTCACTATGGTTCTTTCTGATTTCATACATTCACACACACACATGTGTGAGTGCATGTAATAACTATAGATTTATAAATATTGAGCTCTCTACTTTGCAATACACCAAATACAAAGTTGGTTCTCCATTCACTCTGAAAGTGTGGATGCTGCCAATCTCCACACATGTGTGTATATATTTATATAAATATATATATGATAAAAATAAAATGAAAAGTTTTATATGAATATAAAACTTGTATTGATATTGTTTACCTATGTATTTATCTTTATAGCAAAAGAAAAACAAGTATTTTCCTTTATGAATAGATTGGTCTAAACTGAAAATTGTTATCGTTCAGCTTGGTAGAAGTTAAAGCTAAAACTACAGAAGAGACAATAGTTATTGTTGATAGCTTTTATGTAGGACACCTAAAAGGTCAGTAAGTAGTGTGAAGATGATATGCTTAAATATGTTAATTATTTTTGTTGTTTTTGGTATTTGCTCGCCTGACATTTATTAGAATTTGGTCTGCTATTTTGTGTTTATGAAAGACAAAGGCAGTAAAAATAGCAAAAGAGCTTTAATATCCAAACAAAAATCAAAGAATGAGAAATTTGTGTCTACAATTTAGTATGTCTATTGATAATAATAATAATAACAACCTTGAGTGTCAATTTTTTTTTTCCTTTTTTTTTTTATTTTTATTTTTTTATTAAAGTATTAAATCTAAAGCCTTCATATTAAACCTATGTGGACATTAAACTTACTGCCTGATCATAAATGATATCTAGTAATTACTTGTCATAATTATAGATTTCAATTTAGCACCTGATATTAACTCTAGATGGCCAGATAAGTGGAAGTTTCTGCTTGTTATGAAATTACACAGACAGCTCAAATTAATGCAAGGCTTTTTACAATATATTCTCATAAGTCAAACCACAAAACTTGAGAATGTTTTGGTTTTACCATCACTCTAAAAAAAAAAAATTTTAATCGAATGTAATTATTGTGAAAAAGTCAAAAACAAAACAAATACACAGAGAATAGCAACCAGTTTTACATGGTTATAATTAAAAATCATTTATGAATTAGAAAAAAAACTTTAAAATTAGTTTTATTGAAAGAATAACTAGTCATCTATTTCCACATTGTACCCCATCTAAAATAAGTAATATCTAAAAAAAATTATTTAAATGTATATTTTACTATTTCTCACAAAATTGTTCACTTATAGCTAGCTTAAAATAATAAAATCACCTGCCCCCCCCCTAAAAATATTGTATTAATATAACTGAAATAAATGGGGGAGGGGAAAAATAGAGCTACTTTTTGCCAATTAACATTTCTTAACTATGAAAGATAAAGTAGTATAAATATCTTTGGGATGCATGAATTTAATTTTACTTTTTAATTTTTATAAATGAAAAATGTGCATTTATCGACTTTTAGATTTAGGCTGGTAGCTTTTTATTTTGATGCTTGCAATTCACAACTTGATTTGAAATTTCTATGGATCTGGACAAACCTGAATTCCTTATATAGTAATTCATTACTCCCCCAAAATACTAAAATGTATATTTTAACAATGCTTGTCAGAGAATAAAATTATTCAGTTATCAGATGAGTGAGAGGGGAAAAAACACACACTGACCCAGAGGAAGTAAATTCTCTATTGACCTAGAAATATCCTGTTTAAGAAAATAAGACTTTTCATCAATTGGTAGAGAAACTGCACCTTGGAATTATTAAAGGAAACCCTGGTAGTAAAAAAGTAAGGTGCTTTTCTATGATATAATTTTACATAGGTTTTAGGTTTGTATGCATTAGAAATGCAGAACCCAGAAATATCAACACATATGTGTCTACATATAGGAGGGGCAGGGCGTGAAATACCCCGGTTAGTGTCTGGGGGTGCAGTTAAATCACTGGGTGGACGTACTCTTAGTTTTTGGCTAGACAGGCATTTATACATGCGGCTGGGGACCACTTGTGAAGTTTAAATTCCCATGAGACTCAACACTGAATCTTGTGTGTTCAGTGGTTGAGCCAGCTAACCCTGCATGGGTTAGTATGCTCCCCTAGTCTTTGGTTAGACAAGCATCTATACATGGCTGGGGACTGTTTGTGAAGTTCAAATTCCCTTGAGACTCAACACTGAATCCTGTTAGGTCAGTGGTTGAGCCAGCTAATCCTGCATGGGTTAGTATGCCGATAAGGAGTGTTAGGAGGATAAAGGAGGGCCATTTTCTAAAGTAATGCCACCTATATTTTTAAAAGTTAAATAGATACAAAGACTGGTGTGGTATCATTAAAAAAAGAAAGCAACCTTTTTTGCCTCAGAATTCGTTTTTCTACATAGTCACCACAATCCCAAATTCACTTCTGCCAGTGATGAAGTAGGTGGCCTATTTTTGCACCCAAAGCCTGTTTTGTAAATGACATCTGTGTTGCCACTCTGAAATTGACCAACCCATTCATTAACTGTGCTAGCACCAAACTGTCAGTTTTGTAAGCATTCAATAGGTATCAATCAATGTTGATTAGTTCAATTTTTTTCTGCATGGAGGAATTCAATGGCACATCTCTGCTTTTGGTGCATGTCAATAACAAGGGTTGCTTTTCCTAGTCTCACACTGTCAATATGCGCAACAGAGACGTGAAACTTTCAGGTGATGAATGCACAAGTTTAGTCATCATAGCAATGCAATTTGCAATCCTCTCTGATCCATTTGGTTGTAATTTGAAAAAAATAGAGTGCATCACTGTTGGGACAACCTTCATGTCTATTCTTATATACAGGGTGTCCCAAAAGTTACTGAATTTTTGAAAAGCATTAATTTTTTGTTGTTAATTAAAAATTGATACTTTTCAAAATTTCAGTAACTGTATGTGTGTATATGTTAGACAAGATAAAATTCACGTATATCTATTTTTATCTCCTTTACTGTTAGAAATACCCCTGTGAAAAAAAAACTGAATTGAATTTATTCTCTGCTTATAAAGATTTTAGAAATATATAAAAAAACAAGATAGAATTCAACTGGATGAAATTTTTTGGAACCACAATTCAATCCAATCAATCATTAAGAACATTCAATATTAAAAAGTATTAAAGTTTTAGAAAAAAAATTATAAAAACATTTATTTAATGAAGCTAGATATCCTTGAAATATACAGGTAGCAACTTAAAAAATAAAAATGGTGTTATTTAATGCCAAACTCTGTATTATGATGTAAACAATTGTTTACAAGATAAAATACATCTTCTAAGTCTGAACTTATGATTAAAGATATTTGAAACCAGTATTTTAGTCTATAGTCTTTTAAAAATAGAATTTGAGTGTTTGGAATGGTATATAGTCAATCTGTTTACATTTAGCTATGGATCTAATATTTGAAAAAAAAATTTTTAGAAGCATTTCTGAGAAATGCTGTTTTCCTAAAGTCATATTTAGAAAAAATGTTGTGTACATTGAATGACTCCTGATACAGATGATTATCTAAATGTTCTTTTTTGTTTTGTTAATGATGTAAATATTAGTCCATTTTTTGTTTCTTCATAGAATGACTCTGGCAAATGAAATCTGTTGTAAGAAAATAATACAAAGATTTCAGAAATTTTCTGTTCATTTTTCATTGTCTGGTTTATTTGAAAAATAAACTGCACTACAGCAGTCTTAATGCACATTTCTATAACATTTTATAATTAAAATAAAAATTCCTTATTTTAATATTTCTTGAAGTTATTGCAAATGTTTGAACCAATTTGAAATATATGAATTAACTTTATTATTCAGACTTTTGTCTTCATCTTAATAGGTTTTTGATGTTTCTACACTATGTTTCGGCCGAGTCTCCCTCAGGCCGTCTTCAGGTGTTTCTACAATTTGAAATAGTATTGTTATATGTGCACAATAACATCTTAAATTTACAATGCATTTTATTATAGTAACTTGTAATTTGGAAATCCATGATAAGCGTATTTAGTTCACAATTTTATGAAATTATATTTTCTTAAATTTTTAATAATTAAGTAGAATTAAGTTTTGTGTTTATTATATGTCCCAAATTTCTTTAATTTGAAATTTTTAACTATTAAACATTGTAGTCTTGGACTAATGGTCAATTATAATTTGTACCATATGTGGACCTCTAAATACTCTTTGGCTATGGGCTAAATTGTGCAGCTAGTGTTATACAAAAAAAAAATGGTGATTATAGCCATTTTATCAAAAGATCAATATTCTCAGTATTAAATGTCCAAAAAGGTTGATATGCTGTTTGAAAAAAAAAATACCATAGGAAAACACATTAATTTTTTCAACATGGTAATTGTTTGTTTCGGTTTTAAAATTTTATCAAATGTTAATCTGATATAAATACAAACACTTCAACTTGTTTTTCTCCCCAAATACCACCGCCACCATCCACAACTTACTTCATGTGGCACATTATAATTATGATTGATTGATTTTACTCTTATTGCTTCATCTCTAATCTTGCATTGTATTTTCTTTCTCAAATGTATCATCTGATTTTATCTGATAGAATTATAAAACTCCAATCTGCATTTCCTGTCTATTTTTAGGATTAAATCCAAAGCCTATACAAACTAATCTTCACATTTTTCTAGTGGATGGTGAGAAGTTATAAAAATACTATTTCTCACTTTCTTTTTCTCCTCTATTTTGTTGTTGTTTTATTTAAGGCTGTTATCCTTCATTCGAAGTGGTTGAGCTTTTTTTTCTCTGTGTATTGCATGCCTGATATGTCATCAGGTTTTATTAACTGGATCAATGAACCTGACCTTTTTTCAGTGACCTCTTTGGTCCTGAAGGGCTCAAGGGCTTTCAACAAAACCTAGAGTTTATGGTGTCAAAACATTTTAACAGATTAAGGACACATATGTGTCATATGAATGAATAATTGAAATAACTAGAAGAGGCAAATTAGTGACTTTTGATTATTTGGTAACCTTGAATTATTTACAAGTAAGAAAAGCATTTCATGCAAAGCATGAAAATTAATAAATAAAATGTTTCTATTATAATCTTTAAAAATTAAGTTACAAGATTTAATTCTAAAATCATCAATTTTCACATTGCACTTAAAATTTACAAAGTAGGGTATACAGATTTAATTTAAATTGAATCTAAAAATTATCTTGGATTTATTTTATGAAATGTACATCTTGTTGCAATTTTCAATGATTAATTAGCGATTAATAATATAGATATATAATTATAATTTAAATCATTTTAAAATATTTTGACATGCCTGTAAAATTACGAGTTGAAATTATTTTTTGTTTTGTTGCGATTATTAAAATTATGAATGCCGGAATGTTATACAATCATCAATCAGAAAAATAGGAGGAACAACAACAGTAAAAGCAATTCCATCCACAATATTTTTTGTTTTAAAATTTAAATTTCTTATTATTTGTTTTTCTATTTTAATTTCAGTGCTGGTTTTAGTTTAAATTATTTCATTTTTTTCTTTAATGTTAATAAATGGTTTTTTCCTTATATTGGTTTTGTTAAATTTGTTCTATGAGTTTTCTACCCGCACTGCAATTATTTGAAGTGATGCCCTTGTGCCAAACATGGGTTGGTGCTCACTAAGTAAAATATTTCACGCTATTCAGTGATTCATCACCCCACTATTCTTCACTACATTTTTCATGACCTGGTTTTTTCATCAATTCATCCCTCTGAGCCTTTTCATCACTTCGACTTTTTTTTAAATAAAAGTTTTGCAATGTTTGCTAACATTAAGTTAGAATAAAATGAAACAATTTGTAGAAGTTTGTTTAGATTTTTTTAATAAAAAAAGAAAAGAAATTAATTTAAATATTTCTTTTATTGCTTATTTTTAAAAAAAGTTTGAAAAAGTGGATGATATTCACTTTATATATTTTTATAATATCTCTTTAAAAAAACCCTCAAATTGTCAACAGGGCTAAAAATTTAACGTAATAAAAACAATTACATAAAGAATGTTATTACATGAATGAATGTAATTTTTTTCTTTTGAATGATGAAAGTTATCGATGTCAGGGTGATGAATTCTCCACTTGATGAAAAAAAACACGTTGTGAAAAGTCTAGTGATGAATAGACTGTGATGAAAAGTCAGGTGTTTAGAAGTTGGTAAACCAGCTCTCGTTGAATGGTAAATAAATACCAAAAGTTCTATTGATATCTTTACCACTAAATACAAATATTATTATTACAAAATTTAGATAAAAATTTAAGAAATATTTGAAAGGAAAAAATACTACTTATCTCATCAAAAAAAACATAATAGTTTTATTTCAATTAACAGAAATCATCTAGGAAAAAATTAAATTATTAATCTTATATAATTTAATTTTTTCTGAATTAGTTAAATAATCTTCTGCGGAAAAACAAAATTGTTAATTAATTTAAAAATTGTCCTGCAAAATCAAAAAAAAAAAAAAAAGCAAGCCAGGAACAACTAACGCGTGTAGTATTGTTAATATTTTTGCCATTATGTTTGAATAAAACAAATTAGTTTGTATCATTTATATTCCTTTTTTTATATTTTTATATACTGAGATTTAGAGAAGAGATAGAGTGTTTTCTTGGATGTATTTTTTGATTTTTGCTGGGAAGTTGACAGATATGATGATTTTATAGGTACCAATATTGGCTCACCAGGGTTTACATATAATATATTCTCATAAAAAAGAAAAAAAAATGTAATCAATTGAGCTTAATTTCAGTTAAATAATCAAAACTATCTCTGATATATTCTTCAGTTTAAATTTTTCATATAAATTTTTAAAAATTGAATTTACATTGATCCAACTGGTTATTCCTTGAATATCAATGTAACAGTTCAAAAATGTATTTTGTATTTAAAGAGAATAGAAAAGGACTTTTCTATAACAGATAAAACATGTACACTCTAGAAATATAGAATTTTGTCTGATCCAAATTTGACCCTGAAAATTTAGACAGTTATTAAAAAAGGAAAACTACTGTATTGACACAAATACATTGCATTGAGTTAAAATCTACAAGCAAATCTGATTAAAGTTCATAAATTGTTTTTGCAAAATATTGTTAATGAATGTAAATAAGTTTGAATTTTGTTTTATTCAAATATAGATTTTGATAAAAAATAACTTTTCAGAAATTTATAATACAAATTTGGATTTTTGTTATGAAAATTTATTATTGTAGTTTAGTGAAATGTTTTGTTTAAGCTAAAAACATTTTTCATATAACTAGTTAGCATTCTGATTCCTAATTTTTTTTCTGGCTCTTGAATACTATTATTATTTGATAATAAATTTATATTTTGAAATATATAATAATTATTTAGTTATTAGAATTTATATAAAATGAAATTGGATATTGATTTATGCTAATATCTTAATATGTCCTGTTTTGTTACTATTCTCTACATGATGAACCCTATTTCTAAACACTTCTCTATTATAAACCCTATTTCTAATAACTTCTATAAGAGACTTAGATAATCTGCTACATTTTGTTATTTTGTCATTATTTAATAAATTGTGTCTATCATCCAGGTTAATTTCACACTACATAGAACATTTCATTATTTATCTTTCTTTTTGTAAAGTTATTTGAAGAAACTCTATAAGAGTACAATCAATGAAAATGTACAAGAGCCTGAGACACTTAAATAATGTAAAAATAAAAATAGCTCTTTTTATGTCAGATAAAAATATATGAATATGACAATTTAGATAAAGACTAGTCGGTCATGTAAATGTTAGGAATATAGATCCAATAAAAAATTTGACCAAAATTTATTTTACTTAAAAAAAAAAAAAAGATAAATAAAAAGAAACCTGATAATCTTATTTTACCAATTTTAGTTTTGTTTTTCTTTATTTTTCTATTTTTTTCCCTTTTCATTAGTGCATATGCACTGTTAACCCTTTGTTGTACTCTCTTACCCCCTCCCCCGTCCATGCACCTACTTATTTGGTAAAGTAGAAGAATAAGATGCAGTGTCTTATTGCCAATAGTATTATAGAATGGCTGTAGTTTAAAGGAAATGTTGAGCTGTTCAGATTTATATTTGCAGACCTCCTCTTCATGGTTTTCATCTTATGAAATGGATAGGAGATAGTTATAATATTGTGAGGGTTTTTTTTTTTTGCTTGAACAATCATAGATTTCCTCTTTACTATGTTTCTTTGTTATCGTAATGCTATTGCTCATTATAAACATCATTTATAGAAATTGGTTATAGCAAAGCAATCAGTTTCAGATAGAAATTTTACAATGACTTTTTGGCAATGTGGTATTTTTTTAAGGATTGATCAAATTTTAAAAAAAATGACTTCAATTTACTGTCCACATTTTTTGTTTAATTTTTTTTTCTTTATGGCATATCAATCTTTACTGTCATTTAATGCCAAGAACAGTTTTTTTTAAAAATCTTAAAAAAAAAAATGTTTTAAAGGTCAATTGTTGAACTATCCAATCCATATTTGGAAAGATCATTAAAGACTAAAAAGAAATCTAATGAAATAAGATTTTTATATCTCTGTAAAACTTTAATGAACTAAAATCCTTGGGAAAGGTATGAACCATCTATTAATTAAATAGTTCTATAATTATTCTGAAGACTTTATGTACATATAAAAAGTTAATTTCTTGTGGACTGTTGTCCTCATCAATTGTTGTTCTTTCACAATGAACCACTAAAAGAAGTTCAAAGGATGAATTGGCTGAAATGTGGTGAAACTACAACAATTATGAAAACAGCCTGCAAGAAAATAATACACAGATTATGAATCTTCATCTCATAGCATTCACAAGAAATACAATAAAAAAAGTAAAGATTTGCTAAAATGATTCCAGCATTAAATGATTCTGAATGTTGATATGCTATAAAACAAAGTAATCAAATGTAAAATCTTATTTTATCCATTTATTTACATTTTTAAATTAATAGACAGGAGGATGATATTAAAAACACGCACTATATCCTTGTACATAATAAATACAAAGGGATACAATTATTATTTTTTTTATTCCTTATTTATAGTGTAAGTTCTAATTATTTTCTAGATAATTCTTGTTTATAAATTCTGTTTGTCTATACACTCATTTTTAATTATTCAAAGTAATATGTCATGTCAAATGCATACTTTTCTTATTTTTCAATTGCTTAAATAAAAGCAAAATTTGTTGGAACTTGTTTGAACATATCAAATTTTTGTATGTATTTGTATATTTACTTGACTCTCCTTAATTTTCCAAAGCAGACATATTTTTTGTTTCCTCTAACTTCATTTAATAAAAAGAAATATATATGTAATGTGTATACTATCTGGTAACTTAATGATAACAATAGCTTATTGCTATTTTGTAATATCTATATATATATATATATTCAATAAAGATCTTTTTAAGGCCGTGAACAGTTGTTTTTTTTTTAGATATTTTATTTCATGTCTGACATCCATACACATGTTTCTAGCCTTTGGTGGCTATCTTCATGCGGAATCTGTCAGTCTCAAAGTTTGGTGTACCGTTTATATAATGTCTTTTGATTTTCAAAACAATATCTGAAAATGTCATGTTTTTGTAACAAGGTTTTTTTTTCTTTTAAGTAGGTTGTTAGTTCATTGAGTAAGGCCCAATTTTCAGGTTTTGAATGTATTTTATGTAAAATATGAATCAAGGTTAATTAGTTTCACCTACCTGTGTATATGTCAATCTTGAGAATAAGTTGTAAATTTTAAGACCAAAAATTTTCATTTTAGATATAAGTTGACTGTAGATTCTAGAAAAGTGAAATGGCTCTCATGGCATCTCATGGCTCTTCTTGCACAGATAATTTTTTTTTAGGTTTTTTTTTTCTTTTTTTTTTTCTTTTTTTTTAAAGCTATATTAATTGTAAATTGTCTCTTGGCATCAATTGTTGTTTTGCCCAAACAAATATGCATTTTCTATATTATGATTGAATGCTTATTCCCTTTTCAAAACCATCCTCAAAACATTGCCTATGTATAAATTGACCCACCCCCAATTTCTTAAACTTTATTGTTATCAATATATGATAGCTATTTTATAAAAATAAGTAATGACTTCCATCTCACCTCACTTGTAGTTTCAATGACCAAAAAGAGCATAATTATGTGATTAGATAATTTTAATCAATTCTCTTCAAAGTAAAATTTACATTTGAAATAAATTCATTTAACCTAAATATAAAATAACTTATTTATTTTATGAAATGTTCCCTTTGGTGTTATACATACAATCCATGGTGTTCAAATTATGATATAGTATTTTAGTGCTGTCTTCATTGGCCTGTCTCTTTGTAACAGAATTAAAATGGTTAAACTCTGTATAATGAAAACCAGAGTTCATCATAAAGAATAGTGCTTGTGGGCATTTATTTTATATTTATAACAAATTTTGACTTATGATCTTCAGTTAAGGACTATGTGCCATAATGATGGCATCTACAATATCGATTACATAAAGAAATTAAATTCTCTCCAAACTCACTTCCAAAATCTAAACACCTGTTCATGTGAATTTGGAAAGAAAGTTAAAATGTAAGATACAAATTCAATTCATAGTTTGTAGAAAACTCTGAATTTAAATATAAGGGTTTACATTACCAAGGCTTATAAGAAGCTAAAAGCACTTAACTCTGAACCTGATTGGCATAGATGAATCATTTGGTAAATTGGGTCACAGAGGAATTTGTTACTTGATTTCAATGGACAGGTCAAGTGTCACTGCTTGTTGATGTTAGAAAAACAAAGTTTATGTTGGAAGTTAAAATTGCAACTTTTTTAGTTTCAGGTGAAACTTTTCTATCTTTTTGCTTTGTGTGGCATTCTTTATTCAGTATTTTTTGTTTTAGCTTTAAGAAGTACAGCAGTTTATTAGTAACCGAGAAAGATAATATCTTCGGTATTTGACTTCTATATAACCAGCTCTAATGAAGAATAAACTTATTAACAACACCTGTAGGGCCTACCATAGGGGAACATTAAACAATAACAAACCTGTATTGAAAAAAATCACAGTTGGGTTTGTTATTAGTTGCACACACATACACAATTCACATTTTTTTTTTAAATATGGTAATTATTAAAATTTCCTATAAGATCAAAGAGTGTGTTAGATTTGTTCTTGTTTTTTTTTCTATCTTTTTAAAACCCACCATTTTTGTGTTCATTTTATTATTGAGCAAATTTTTCTAATAGGGAATCGTATTTAATAATAGTTTTTATTTTTAAAGTAATATTGGTGTTTTTGTAGATTTTGTGCCATGATCAGTCTTTTTAGTGTATGTATGTGTATATATATATATATATATATATTTAAAAAATGAAAAAGTAAATTTACAACTTTAGATGCAGTAATATATTTTGACCAACCATTACACCTTTTTCAAACTGTTAAATATTTTGAAATGAAGAGATCCAAAATATTTTTTTTTATTTTACCTTGTACCAAGTTTACTATTAAGTACAGGCAAAAATACAAAAAAGCAAACAAATCCCAAGATCAACAACTCTATTGTTTTAGTTTCATTTCAGAATTAAATTTCAATGAAACTTCAACTTTCAAAGTTTAACCCGTAATTTAATTTGTGGATAGTTTGTTTTCATTACTTTTACCATGACTGGGTAGTAGTGTCTTGAAATGTATTCTTAGCAATTACTGCCTTTGAGTGGGATTGAAACCCTCAGCTTTAGATAATGTTCACTTAGAACAGAAGAAACTCTATGCTTTTATCTGTTTCATCAGCTTGATATTGCAAAGAAGATTTCATTTTGGTTCACCTAACTTTTCTTCTTGTGATCCATTTTGAAGCTAACTTTGCAAAAATATTGTTTTAACTTTAGCTTTGCATAGTTTATCTGTCATAGTAGAAAGGTATTAATCCCCACATTCTACTCCAGCTATAGGTTAAAAAGTGCACATTGTGTTATTTAAAAAATCATGTGTGTACAAAAAGAATGTTTATCAAAAAATGGTTGTTCTCAGCATTAAAATGACATAAAAAGGTTGATATGCCGTAAAACAAAACATAGTGTTTCATTTTTAAATGAACCAATTACAATTAGAAATTAACATCAATAAATAATTTGGATATTTGCATATAGATCTATTTCATTCTTCCAGAAATCATCTACTTGGCTATTAAGACAAATCATATTTATTGAGTTAATTTTAATTTACTGACTGGTCTAGGGCATAAGTCTCTGATTATGAAGGTTGTGAGTTTGAATTTGTGTTGCACTGATGATTTCTGGAAGAATGAAATAGATCTATATGAGAATATCCAAATTATTTATTGATGTTAATTTCTAATTGTAATTAATATGGATCATTTAAAAATACTGTTGGAAATATGATTCCATTAATAATAGTGTTTCATATTTTGTTTTTGACTGGGGTAATATGTGTATTTGAAAGTATTTTATCTTTATCAAACAATGCTGTATATTTAAGATGTGTTTCTCTTTTGATCCCCCCTTCCCCTTCTCTCTCCATCCCTCCCCCTCTGTCTCTACCTCTCTCCCTCTCTCTCTCTATCTCTCTCTCTCTCTCTATATATATATATATATATGAATGAATGAATGAATAAACTGTCATTAGATGACAAATTTTTACCCAGGTTTCACCAATTATATCATCAGGAAAACACTGAAACCTGGATAGAAAATGCCTATTAACTACCAGCTAATTTATACTCCCTTTACTTTGTATTAAGCACTATCCTTATCCATGATTATTGACTATTCCATTCATATTTCTACAGGATGAATTATATCATAAATATATTATGAGTTTTGTTGATGCATCAAATGATTAGTATCTAGAAATAGAAACACTTGTGTTGATAAGTCTGATGTTTTGATTTTTTTTTTTTTTTCAAATAATGTCTTTGAAAATTTTATCCTATTATTCTACTTCTACATTGTAGTGAATGCTCACTATTGTATTTTTCTTCTTTATTCTAATAGAATGAATTGCTTGTTCCTGATATTTGTTATACCTGCTTTACAAAAGAAGTCATGGTTTATAGCCTTTCATTTCTATCATAGACATTTGTACCTCACTTGGGTTTTTGAAACTTCTTTTCTTTTATTTTAGTGTTAATCCTTTTTAAATTCTTTTGAAAAAAAAAATTATAAATTCACCTTAGGTTTTTTAAAGCTTTATTTTCTCTATTACAAATTACTCCAATGGTATAAAGTATTACCTTAAATATTTCATATTCTAACCTCTTTTGATGTGTAGATGTAACTCTTCTGTTAGTCATAGTTATAGACTCATTTGGGCAGCGACGGTGGAGCATTGGTAGAAGCTCGGGCTGTGAGATCGTGTTACGCGAGTTCAAATCCCAGTC